>NIPM01000406.1:117590-155037 GCA_002738285.1 Holacanthella duospinosa | reverse complement strand
GTTGCTACAAAATAAGAGTAGTGAGCAAGATTGTATTAGCTCTAAAACGCTTCCGTAATGATTAGAAATGACTCCAGAGTTGTAGAAAAGAAGCGAGAAACTATGAGGGGATATCCATGCTCAGAAATAATTAGCAAAATTATTTAGNAACGCTTCCGTAATGATTAGAAATGACTCCAGAGTTGTAGAAAAGAAGCGAGAAACTATGAGGGGATATCCATGCTCAGAAATAATTAGCAAAATTATTTAGAAAAATAAGATTAATTAAATATGTAAAAATCAAGATTTAAAATTTCCAATTTCATATATTCGAATTGTAATAATTACTAGAAATATTATTTAACCTTGACAATTGGTGACCTCTGATCCAAAACTTTACCGGTTTGGCTGAAATTTGAAATTTGTACTTCATAAGTATTGATTTAATGAAACTTTGAAAATTTAATTAATCAAATTGAGAAATTTTATAACCTAGGTCATTAGCGACCTCCGATTTTTATTTTTCTCAGACGTGGTTGAAATTAAAAATTAGTACCATACAGTTATTAGTTTTGCAAAATTTTTTACATTAGTACGAGAGGCCTGCGGGAACTCATGTAAGGGCTGCGGGAACTCATGGGAGGGCTGATGGAATCAACGGAAGGGCTGCGGGATCCCACAGGCGAGTTGTGATAACCCGAGTCAGGGCTGCGGGAACAAACGCGAGGACTGCGGAAATCTACTGGAAGGCTGCGGAAATTAACGGGAGGGCTGCGCGAACCAACGGGGGGCTGCGGGAAGATGCGGGAACCAACGGGAGGGCTGAGGNGGCAGGGCTGCGGGAACAAACGCGAGGACTGCGGAAATCTACTGGAAGACTGCGGAAATTAACGGGAGGGCTGCGCGAACCAACGGGGGGCTGCGGGAAGATGCGGGAACCAACGGGAGGGCTGAGGGGTCCATCGGATGATTGTGGGTACTAATGGGAGGGCTGCGAAAAAGCTGCGGGTACATGCGGGTTGGCTGCAGGACCCATTGGAGGGCTGTGGGAACCTGCCGGAGGGGTGCGGTAACCCACGGGAGCCCTAACGTGCGTTCCCGCAGGCCTCTCGTACTAATGTAAAAAAATTTGCAAAAATAATAACTGTATGGTTACTAATTTTTAATTTAATCTTGATTTTTACATATTTAATTAATCTTATTTTTCTAAATAATTTTGCTAATTATTTCTGAGCATGGATATCCCCTCATAGTTTCTCGCTTCTTTTCTACAACTCTGGAGTCATTTCTAATCATTACGGAAGCGTTTTAGAGCTAATACAATCTTGCTCACTACTCTTATTTTGTAGCAACATTTAAATTGCAATTTATCCGAAACATTGCTGATATATAGAGAAAAAAAAATTTAACGAGAAGACCAAGACTCGAACCCCCGACCACAGGGTAGGGACCCAACACTTTTCCGTATCTCTAAAACTCCCATGTAATACGTACAGTTCAAAAATTTGTAGAACTCTATCGTACTGTTTTCTCCAACTATTATTGTTACAATAATGCACCACATTTGGGGGTCCACAGCCCCCTCCAAATAACTTCCGGTGAAATCGGACAAACATTTTTGAGCTTTTGCGACTTATACCTACATGAAAAGCTGAAATTTAATTTGAAATTAATTTGCAAGTCATGACTGTTCCCTTGTAAATTCACCTGTAAAGTTTGAATCGTACCAAGCTTACCGAAAATAATTTTGGGATCAAATACCAAGTTCAACCAAAAATATTCGAGTCATATGCCAAGCTCACCCNAATAATTTTGGGATCAAATACCAAGTTCAACCAAAAATATTCGAGTCATATGCCAAGCTCACCCGAAATTCATTAAGTTCGCATGCCAAGTTTACCAAAAAAATATTGGACAAAAAATATTACCCTTACTACGAATCGAACCTCGGACTGATTCACTGAAATTCTTACTTCATAATCACCAGCCAATTGATTTTTTACACATGAATAGGATTTTAAAACCATTTAAGTTAACTTTCTGCAAGTGTGTTAGCAAACTTCACTTTATTATGAAAGGTCAGTCGGGTGACAATCTAAGTGTATATAGGTATCCCTATATATGTCTTAATTTTCTAAAAATTCATTAAATAAATCAAGTTTTTTTATCATTTTGGGGGGAAAAAAATTAATCAAGCAGCCTTATATCTGCATCAGGACAATGTTGTTTATATTTTTTTGAAAAAAGAAAATTAACAACACCCCACCCAGTACCGAACCTACAAGCAAACCCACCAAACTCTCATGCCATAACCACTAAACCACGGCAGTCTGTAAAAATTGTGGTATTGTTTTAAAAATGTATAAAAATCTTATAAGTAGAGTGAACATCCCTTTCAGATTCCATTTCTCAAACCAAAAAAAAGCCATATAGAAACTATATGACAATTTTTTTGCTGTATTCTCTCTATCTTTTTTTCCCATTTTTTATTATAAAATCAAAAATTCGAACATTTGACCTCTGACCTTAATAAAAATAGCGTGAGTGACATCACAAATACATAAGAATGATAATTGTAATAGGTTACCCTATATCTAAATTGCTTAGTTTAAGAGAATTTGTGCGTCAGACGCGAAAAAACACACTGAATTATAATAGAAAATATGTTCGTTCATATGTGTTTTCACTTGCAGCATGTTCAATCTGGTCCCTCTTTTTTTTAGAATTTTACTTACAGTACTTTTGTGAATGTGATAGTTGTAAGAGATTACCTTCCTACACACTTTGTTGTCTATATTTGCTAAAATCTGAACGTTGTTAACCGACAACGCTCAGATCAATCCTAAATCTGGCTGAATAAACAGCCTGCTTTTTTCGTCCATTTTGGATTTACGTTTTTATTTAAAATTAATTTAAATTTAATTAATTACATTGATTGGTCAACTGGTGACCTTGGTGACCTCGCTCCACAGAACAGCAGCAGCATCTCCATCATCATCAAGGAACCTTCATAAGATCCCTCAAAGGACCGCAATTCCTACAGTTTTGACAATTATTTGAACAAAAGTCGCATTGTATATGGCAGAATGGGAAAAGCAATGCATCTTTCTGACTTCTAGAAAGATCAAATCGAAATTCTTATCAAACAAAGACAATCTATTATACAAACTGCTAACAAAGTTGGTATATCACTTTGTTGCACCTAAACTTACATAAAAAGATAAGTACAAATTAACACCCAAAAGAAGACCGGGACCCAAAACGAAACTTTCTCCCATCACAAAAAGCCTAATTCTGAGAGAAATCAGTAATAAGTCGACAACACTTGCGATGATGAAGCATATTCTACAACTCGACGTTTGTAAAAAGGCAATCTTAAAGGTAATANGGTGATAAATGGCAAAACTTGATCTGGAGCGATGAGGAAAAATGGAACCTGGACAGACCTGATGGTTTTCAAAATTATTGGCATGATCTCCATAAATAAGAGCGAATATTTTCAAAACGGCGTAGCGAGGACGGTTCATTTATGATATGGGGTGCGTTTAGCTACTATGGGTATCCAGCTTTTGCCTTCGCTACTCCAAGGCAAGACGCGGTAGAATACCAGAAACATTTGGAAAAATGTCAGTTAGTATAATAGGTACACTGAAAAACAAACATGGCTACCATGCTATGTAGTTCTATATTCCTTTATATATCCCTTCATTGTATGGTAGTGTTGTTTCTCAACGGAGATGAAGTTTGTCTCTATGAATGTGGTGTCGAGTAAATGGAGATTGAGTTCATNTCCCTTCATTGTATGGTAGTGTTGTTTCTCAACGGAGATGAAGTTTGTCTCTATGAATGTGGTGTCGAGTAAATGGAGATNAGCTAAACATGGAAATGTATAAATACATATTACATATAATCCATATAATACACGTCTAAAATTTCAAAATGATTGGTTGAAATGGAGCCGAGTTTTCAAATTGAAAGTAAAAATGAAAGTGGAAAAAGCTGAAAATAATTTTACTCAAGTTTCATTTTATCGATGAAACCAGCGATAATTCGGAACGAAATAATTTCAATTTTAATTATTATACTCATGTAACCCCTCTTTAGATAAAATCAACTCGTGCAAGCAACCCGAAGCTGCATTGGAAAGATTTTATAGTCTNTCATGTAACCCCTCTTTAGATAAAATCAACTCGTGCAAGCAACCCGAAGCTGCATTGGAAAGATTTTATAGTCTCTGTGCTCGGTAACAGTCTAGACATTTATCCCCGCATTCTTTAAGAGTAGTTTACACAGTAACTAAGGGTTTTTCCTAAACATTCCTGGCGAGTACACCGTATCAATTTCTAACGAGGCTAAAGTTCGGCGAACACGTTAGCCTAGTTATAGGCGGGATATTATGTACCTGAAGAAAGGTCTTCTTTGGACANGTCATCAAATGTGTCATTGATTCCCAAATTCCTAAACATTCCTGGCGAGTACACCGTATCAATTTCTAACGAGGTTAAAGTTCGGCGAACACGTTAGCCTAGTTATAGGCGGGATATTATGTACCTGAAGAAAGCTCTTCTTTGGACANTTAAAGTTCGGCGAACACGTTAGCCTAGTTATAGGCGGGATATTATGTACCTGAAGAAAGCTCTTCTTTGGACATGAGGTGTTATATTTTGCTCTATCCTGCATGAAAATACCATTTCTTTGACACAATAAATTGAAAATAGGAAATAAGCGTCAGGGTAAGTATCTCTGATGCTCAATTGAATTATGTTTTGTAGTTTTGAAGACTAATGGGGACTTCTATGTTAGCTAAAGGNAGTATCTCTGATGCTCAATTGAATTATGTTTTGTAGTTTTGAAGACTAATGGGGACTTCTATGTTAGCTAAAGGAACCCCGAATCCTGAAGTATCTTCTTAAGGTATGATGCTATGAAAAAATTAGCCAATCATTTACCAAATTATGAGAATATGAGGAAAAGTCATTGGGTGTATCTTTATTTCAATACTTCTCATCGTTCTAGCTAATAATTTTTCCATGTTTCATATTGAGAAATGTACTTCTTCCCCAGGAGAGCCTTTTTCCCCAATGTGTTATTTTCAGGGAGGCTTCTGCAGATATTTCCTGAAACGAATGCTGTCTAGTGAGTTGAAAAAATGCATGGTGTCTAGAGTAGTGTTCGGGTTAAAATGGTGCAACATAATTGATTTGTTGTTCATTTGTCGTAAAATTAATAATAGGAGAATGGAGGAAAGTTTCCGTTTTTCACTTAGTTTCTTCTTTGGGATACGATACTTTTGTATTTTTTTAATAGTTTTGGATTAAATCTTGCAATTTTCTTCCTTATTTGTTAATTAGAATGCCGATTTTTAAAATTCGACAATTACTTCCGTTTCCTAATTCTCAATTTCTAGTTCATAATATACACATAAAGTAATGTATATTTATCAAAGTTATGTCAACTGCTGTTTATCAAAGTTAAGTCAAATATTGCATAAAATTATTTGGGGAACTAGGTAAAACTGTCGGTGCATTTAACCTCGAGTTAAATTATTTTCAGCTTTCTCCGCTTTCAATTTTACTTTCTCCCTACAACTCACAATTCCAAAATTTAGTATGAAAATTTCTATTGACAATAGCCATATTCGTTGAAAATTTAATGCAGATTGAATTACAAATAGAAATTATGTAATTATTTCCTACCTCGAGTAAAATATTTTCCCGCACTGTTTATTTGATGTACTTATTGATAGTCTAAATACTTGAGATTAAAATAAACTATGGATCAAGTAAAATTAGAAGTGACAAGATTTGCAAAATTTACTAGAAAACAATAGAAAAGTTTAAAATTTCCCTTTCTTGTAACCCGAAAATAATGGCCAACTTTTGTTAATATTGTGTGATTGCGATATCAATTGGAATTATAAATGGGTAATTTTTAAAAGACGTAATTTAGGTTATTAACTAAGTAGTTAACAATTGTGAAAAAAAGTCAGATTCACATTGATGATGTTTTTTGAGTTTATTGCCACTGTTTAGTCATCATATTTATTAATCTTTTAATTTGTTGACATAAGTGAAATCAATACATGACAATAAAATTTGACAAATTCTGATAATTTGACATCGGCTAAGTATTTTAAGTCTTTAGTGGGTAATTCAGTCATAAAACTTGATTTGGTTTCAATCATTTTGTTGTCTTTTAATTAAAACAACCGAGGATGGTACTTGTTACCAAGTCAAAGATGAGACGTTGTTTTTTGTTCAGCTGTTCGGCAAGCACATGCGGAAAATTTCTATTTACATTCTGTGTATTTACAAACTCTATAAACTCTGTTGGAAAAGAGGGATTAAGTTTTTTCTTTTCAGGAACTTTTCGCTTTCGCCAACTCATGTCTATGGCATTAAATCGTAGTTTTTCTTATCGCCAGAAATGGAAGATTGGAAATGTAAATAATACCAAAATGTTTCAACATCAAGTTTTTCAGTTGAGGCATGTGATGCTTGTTTAGCTTACCACATTGAAATTCAAATCCTCCAAAAGTAAACTTTCTGTTGCGAGTCCACTTGGATAAACTGCTTAGCACAGTCACTAGATTAATAGTGGAAAGTCTAGTTTCAAGAGAGCACATGTGTTGTGCATATCCATCCCAAAATAGTCCACAAAACATACACTCTTGGAAACATTCCCAAACCATGAGTTCAATTTTTCGACAACGTTTCCCGAAAAGCTTTGATTTCATATGCTTAATAGTCGCTTGATTGTAAAGTAAAATTTTCCGCGGTTTGTATCTAGTTCTCATTTTTTAGCGGTGAACTGAACATCACTTACTAGACAAAATCCTGCAATGTTACACCGGGTTCTAGCCACAATAACTTTTACGCAGTTGTCTGATTTAATGGATTTAACCAAATGAAACTAGTCTTCCTAGAGCTCTTGGTAATTTTTATTCAACAATAACTATAAATTGTTTTGGAACATTTGTCAGCAAATTTAAAGATGGATGTAGAAAGTTGAAAATAAGGCTGAGGTGTTCAAGCCAGCTCCTGTTGAAACTAATACAAAGTGTCGTGGGCGAGGCATCTGGAACTTGAATATTCCTTATTATAATATATAAATACTTTCAGGGTAAGTTCGCTGGAATTATCCTCGTAAAGTCCCAAGGCAAATGACTGGAGCTATGGATTGAGTACAGAGAGGTTTTAGTGGAAGAAACTCAAGTATAAATCTCCGACGTACTTGCCATCATAACCTCACTTTAATTTTAAACATTTACTTGTTCACAAGTGATCTAAAAAGATTAAATTACGCAAGTGCCAAGGAACCAGAGCCGATATGTAGCTCTCTAAACTGTCTGGCAAGACTTTACTAACGGGATTTTTACTTTTCACTACTCTACCAAAACATTTTCAGTACCGGAACTAAATCATTTATATTTTGTTTTCAGAATGCACTGCCCAACAAAAGATATCCGCATTCAAGCGGAAAATAATGAATAATGAGGATGAAGCTCCTATTCGAAGCAAGTGACATGATAAAATCCTTTTTGAGGGACAAGATGTGGCGGGAACGACACACAAATATGCACAAGGAAGCGTTTCTTGACAAAGGGGTGTCTTACCTGGAAAGATGTAAGAGCTTAAAGTTGAACTGCCATACAAAACAAATGTTCTTCCTAGAGCCGGGGTTGGTTAGGAAATTTGGAATTTCAATGACATTTCATACTCGCCTTGGATTCCATCGTTATTGCCAAGGTAATTAATCCTATTTTTGATTTGGTTAGTCTCGCTTTGTCAACAAGTTTAAAATTCAACCTGATTTATATCATAGCATACAATATTTATATCAAAAAGGAGAATATGAATAATGCTCCAACCATCATGGGTATTTTGTTGAAAGAGCCAAATGAAATATTGTATTATATGAAGACGACTTGTNATAATGCTCCAACCATCATGGGTATTTTGTTGAAAGAGCCAAATGAAATATTGTATTATATGAAGACGACTTGTACTGAAATTGATGAGTCTGTAAAATAAAAGAAACCAAAGTTTCACTACGGTGAATGGGAACTGAGGGAACCCAAGGAGCTGGCCTTTTTTCTCCATCACGATACTTGTTATACGTAATTAGTTGTTGAACAAGGTATATACATCATCCCGAGACTCTTTCCAAGTGCATTTGTCTTTTATTTGACAGCTCAGCTTCGAAATTTTNAAGGTATATACATCATCCCGAGACTCTTTCCAAGTGCATTTGTCTTTTATTTGACAGCTCAGCTTCGAAATTTTCAATGCAGTTCATTCACATAATGAGCTACTGATTCAGGCCCAAAACTCATTTTTTGTATAGCCGATCTCAACGAATTCATCAAAACCATGGGTAAAATTTTGAATGAAGTNAAGGTATATACATCATCCCGAGACTCTTTCCAAGTGCATTTGTCTTTTATTTGACAGCTCAGCTTCGAAATTTTGAATGCAGTTCATTCACATAATGAGCTACTGATTCAAGCCCAAAACTCATTTTTTGTATAGCCGATCTCAACGAATTCATCAAAACCATGGGTAAAATTTTGAATGAAGTGGATTTAAAGAAGCATAAGGAGAAGAATAGTATACGTCTNTGGATTTAAAGAAGCATAAGGAGAAGAATAGTATACGTCTTGGTTCGTAACGTGTAGTGTTTGTAAAGTCTTTGAATACATTCCCAGCCAAGTGGATACGCAAGACACGTAAATATATTTAAATTCTCTGATAACTTTTACATTTTTACAAATTTTAAACTCAGGAACAATTCTTTTTGTGAACTTTTAAATTTTATAAATAAACCTTTCCGCTCATCATCGAGGAAATCATCACTATAAAACATTTGTAGTGATGATTCCTCAGCCGTAAATGATAAGGTGAATGATGAGAGCCATCTGGAACATGAATGGGAACGGGTTTGTTTCAAGAAAAGTACATGTAGTATATCAAGTGCAAATTAGAGTACGGGGAAAATGGAATATTTTAAAAGAGAGTACAAAATACGTGTACTGAATGCTTAAGAATACAAACTCGTCCAGTATTAACATAAACTCTAAAGTATAACTCTAATAATAAAAATTATATATAAACAAAATATAGGAGGGGGAGGGGAAACTCGCATGCCTTGATCCCAAACAACACGTGTATGGAATCATATAATGGCGGTCATCTTCATCATTATTATCATCATAGCAGCCACAGTCGTACAGCACAAAAATATCTGGCATTTTATTAATTTTTTATTTCACTTGCTTACAAAATATCTGATAAGTGTATCGTTTACAGCATGAATCCTGTAAACTAGCNAAGTATTAACATAATCTGTAAAGCAAACGTTGAATAATAAAAATTATACAAACAGAATAGAGAGGAGGGGAGGGGAACTTACATGACTAATTTTTTATTTCACTTGCTTACAAAATATCTGATAAGTGTATCGTTTACAGCATGAATCCTGTAAACTAGCNTTAATTTTTTATTTCACTTGCTTACAAAATATCTGATAAGTGTATCGTTTACAGCATGAATCCTGTAAACTAGCTAGCTAAACGAAAACCAAAATTTTGGTTTATTACACACACATGTACAAGTTAATTTTTAAAAGTTAATGTCAATTAACTAAACATCTGATAANAATTTTGGTTTATTACACACACATGTACAAGTTAATTTTTAAAAGTTAATGTCAATTAACTAAACATCTGATAAATTTTTTTCAGGGACCCTTGAGTTCGAAAGTAAACCTAAGGGTCCCCATACCATTTGAGTAAACACCAGTATNAAATTTTTTTCAGGGACCCTTGAGTTCGAAAGTAAACCTAAGGGTCCCCATACCATTTGAGTAAACACCAGTATGATTATTATCACTTTCTTTCTAAACTCTTATCAACAAATAAAAAAATTCATATTTACCCCATAAATTTTTTTCTTTGTTAAACAGCTATCTTTAATAGCAGCCATAACTGTAGAAGATGGCGTATATCAGAATGGCTATCGTTTTTCATGGCAGCAATAATAAAAAACATTGAGAAACAACACTACCATATCATGAACACCATCTTCATTAGGTTACAATATATATTCAATACGATATATTGATATATATATATAGAATATATATATATAGAACTACATGATATATTCGACACCATATACATAGAGACATGAACTCAATCTCCATTTACTCGACACCACATTCATAGAGACAAACTTCATCTCCGTTGAGAAACAACACTACCATACAATAAGACTGGGATATAGAACTACATGATATATTCGACACCATATATTTAGAGACATGAAGTCCATCTCCGTTTGAGAACAGCACTACCATACCATGAAGGAATATATAAAGGAATATAGAACTACATAGCATGGTAGCCATGTTTGTTTTTCAGTGTACCTATTATACTAANAGGAATATATAAAGGAATATAGAACTACATAGCATGGTAGCCATGTTTGTTTTTCAGTGTACCTATTATACTAATTGACATTTTTGCAAATGTTTCTGGTATTCTACCCCGTTTTGCTTTGGAATAGCGAAGGCAAAAGCTGAATACCCATAGTAGCTAAACGCACCCCATATCATAAATGAACCGTCCTCGCTACGNTGGTAGCCATGTTTGTTTTTCAGTGTACCTATTATACTAACTGACATTTTTCCAAATGTTTCTGGTATTCTACCCCGTTTTGCTTTGGAGTAGCGAAGGCAAAAGCTGAATACCCATAGTAGCTAAACGCACCCCATATCATAAATGAACCGTCCTCGCTACGCCGTTTTGAAAATATTCGCTCTTACTTATGGAGATCATGCCAATAATTTTGAAAACCATCAGGTCTGTCCAGGTTCCATTTTNGCCGTTTTGAAAATATTCGCTCTTACTTATGGAGATCATGCCAATAATTTTGGAAACCATCAGGTCTGTCCAGGTTCCATTTTTCCTCATCGCTCCAGATCAAGTTTTGCCATTTATCACCAAAGCCAATGGCTTCTTTAGCCCAAGCCAATCTCTTTAGTTTGTGGACCTTGGTGGAAAGTTTTTTGAGCAACTTCTTCGCTTTTATGTGCTACGATTCTTGTATTACCTTTAAGATTGTCTGTTTACAAATGTCGAGTTGTAGAATATGCTTCATCATCGCAAGTGTTGTCGACTTATTACTGATTTCTCTCAGAATTGGGCTTTTTGTGATTTGAGAAAGTTTTGTTTTGGGTCCCGGTCTTCTTTTGGGTGTTAATTTCCACTTATCTTTTTATGTAAGTTTAGGTGCAACAAAGTNTGGGTCCCGGTCTTCTTTTGGGTGTTAATTTCCACTTATCTTTTTATGTAAGTTTAGGTGCAACAAAGTGATCTGCCAACTCTGTTAGCAGTTTGCATAATAGATTGTCTTTGTTTGATAAGAATTTCGATTTGATCTTTCTCGAAGTCAGAAAGATGCATTGCTTTTCTCATTCTGCCATATACAATGCGACTTTTGTTAAAATAATTATTAAATCTGTAGGAATTGCGGTCCTTTGAGGGATCTTATGAAGGTTCCTTGATGATGATGGAGATGCTGCTGCTGTTTTGTGGAGCGAGGTCACCAGTTGACCAATCAATGTAATTAATTAAATTTAAATTATTTTTAAATAGAAAAGTAAATCCAAAATGGATGAAAAAAGCAGGTTGTTTATTCAGCCAGATTTAGGATTGATCTGAGCGTTGTCGGTTGACAACGCTCAGATTTTAGCAAATTTAGACAACAAAGTGAGTAGGAAAGTAATCTCTGACAACTATCACATTGACAAAAGTACGGTAAGTAAAATTTACAAACAAAGAGGAACCAGATTGACCATGCTGCAAGTAAAAACACACATGAACGGACATATTTCTAGTATAGGACAGGTTCAGGAGAGTCTTGAGAAAATTAAGATGTGAATGCTTTGTTATGTTACAATCGAAAGAGCTTCAAAAAATGCTAAGTGTTGTTTAGAAATTTTGGACAAAATCATCACCAAAGGGACATTTTCATGTTGTGTGCAAAAAAAAATTCTGACTATTTTCTTTAGGTTAGACGTATGCAATTTTGAACACTCACGCTGTCATAGTAAAATTAACAGGTAAGCCATGGTTCACAAATTTTTTTTTGTCACCAAAAACTGTAAGGGTCTACCAATAGCGTGCGTGTATTTGCGTGAGATTGTAAGGTTCCTCTTTTACACAATGTCACTCAAGTGGGATGGGCTTAGTGACTCTTACCAATGAGAGGATACAATTTCGTAAAATTTTTCACGGTTTCTAGACAAACACACAATTTCACATAAAAGAGGAACCTTACACAATCTCACGCAAATCCACGCACTCTATTGGTATTGGCGGTGCATAAGTAAAAGTAACATGAAAGTCAAAGTTATATAATCTCTCACACTAGGTAAATTTGTAGATGGTTACTGTCAATTGCGTTTACAAAAAAATTGTTGAGTAACAAATTAAGACTTTATTTTTAAATAGGCCAAAACTATTAATTTGTAAATAGCCAAAATTTATAAATTATGTTCTACATATTTTCATTTTAAGAGGGACTAAATCCTAGCGTCTATATACTGATCAAATGTTGGGCATGGACAGGGCTTTGCTGACAAATCCTAAGTACGCTCAACCAGGGTGTGTGATAATTNAGCCCCCTCCAAATAACTTCCGGTGAAATCGGACAAACATTTTTGAGCTTTTGTGAGTTATACCTACATGAAAACCTCAAATTTAATTTGAAATTAACTTGCAAGTCATGACTGTTCCCTTGTTAGCATATTAAGCCAATATTTTACGGGTAAACTTGGCATACGACACCAACATTATTTGGATGAACTTGGCATACGAAAGACAATATACTTTGAGTAAACTTGGCATGCAACCCCAATATACCTGCGTGAATTTGGCCTACGATAAAAATACATTTTAGTGAATTTAGCATACTCCACCCAATATTTTTTGCATTAAGTTAACATATACCAAAAAATTTTATTATGAATTTGATATTCGACCCCAATATCTTTTTGGTGAATCTGACATACGACCCTAATTTTTTAGGGCAAATGTAATACAATATTTAATGGGGGAACATGGCATGCATAAGAAATATATTATGGGTGAACTTCGTATACTTTTTGTTCGTATACTTGGCGTACGAACCTAATACATTTGCTTGATCTTGCCATACAACCCTAATATACTTTGAATAAATACTCTGCACGCCCACAATACACTTTGTGTGAAATTGCGATACAACCAATATTTTTTGCGTCAATCTAGCATATCACATTTTTAGAGTGAATTTCACATATGCGCCAATATACTTTGAATTAATTTGACAAAATTTATAAATTATGTTCTACATATTTTCATTTTAAGAGGGACTAAATCCTAGCGTCTATCTAATGATCAAATGTTGGGCATGGACATGGCTTTGCTGACAAATCCTAAGTACGCTCAACCAGGGTGTGTGATAATTANTGATCAAATGTTGGGCATGGACATGGCTTTGCTGACAAATCCTAAGTACGCTCAACCAGGGTGTGTGATAATTATCATTGATAATTATCAATGATAAATATCAATAATAATTACCAAGATTGAAAAAATCATGATTTGTTTGACTTTTTCAAATCAATAAACGTGTTGCATATTTCGCATACACAACTTATTAAAATAAATACCATTCTCTTATCAATTACTTTTACGACTATGGGTGTGCTGTCGTCAGTTGCACTCGTGTCGCTTTTCGAATAATTTTTAAGGGATAAAATTACAATGACGCGTTTTGATTGTCTACATAAGAACTAGAATTTATTAGTTGTGTTTTTGATGTTTGTGGAATTATTGCCAAACAAAATACCTAGAGCGAAAGATCCTATCTGGGATCACTTTATTTCCAGTAAGAAAGAAAATAATAAAGGCTTGTGTGTAAAAGGTGTGGGAAATTTTTTCAAGGAATAATCCACATGCTTAAACTCACTTTTTCAGAATTTATACGAAAATACACATTAACGAAAATAAATATTTTTTTTATAATTATGTAAAAGATCGGATAATTATCAAAAAATCAAAAAAATCACGAACCCTGCGCTCAATCATGATTTATTTTATTTATTTTACGGCTATATCAGATACCATTTATTACGACATTCAACTAACAGACGCTGCCTCGTTTGCTTCCCTGNTTTATTTTACGGCTATATCAGATACCATTTATTACGACATTCAACTAACAGACGCTGCCTCGTTTGCTTCCCTGTTTTGTTCAAAATCTGCTACACCATTTTTTGTTGATCTGCTTTCGTTACTTAATGGAATGCCCGCGGCAGCGCTAGCCGTGCGAGCGAAGCGAGCGCCGGCTAGTTTTTAGTATGGGACAGGTTCAGTAAAATCTTGAGAAAACTAAGTTGTGGATGCTTTGTTTTGTTACAATCGAACGAGCTTCAAAAAATACTGTTGTTTAGAAAATTTGGATAAAATCATCACCTTAGGGACATTTTCATGTTGTATGCAGAAAAAATTTCTGACTATTTTCTTTAGTTTAGACATATGTAATTTTGAACACTCACTCTGTCATAGTAAAATTAACAGGTAAGCCATGATTCACAAATTCTTTTTTGTCACCAAAGACTGTGTTAAACACCAAAATTAAAAAAGTTGCCTGTGTCGATTTTTGTCACCTTCGCTTTATATCACCAAAAATTTGAGCTCCCTTGAAAGTGACAATAAAAGAATGCCACTGTATTTCCTGTTAAACAAAAGCATTGACTTTTCTCAAGTGGCTTTACTAAGGTGGCTTGTTGTAGGAGAATTACTAGGAGTTAGGTATCCTTTTAATGACTTCTGACAAGTAGAGCAGTTTTTGCACTAACTTTATTCATATAGTAAAAATAGGGTAAAGAGTATTGTATTGACTCAGGGCCCTTGGACCTTGATATTCAATGATTCAGAGTTCAGAAGTCCAAAATATAAAAATGAATAATCAACTAAAAGTGACTAAGTACATGCAATAATAGTAATAAACTAATGATTGGTAACATCCAACACTTGTTGACAGCACATATTCCAAATTATACGTCTCAACACACTTCTCTGGGTTGGAAGAAGTAAGCTGAATGTTCTGTTGTACAAGGTGTTTAAATAAGAAGGCGGGAATCCGGGACTAAAGTTTTAAAAACTCTTACAAATTAGGTTCTTGCCGCAATTTTTACTTAAGAAATTTAACAAAACTTTAGTAGTAACGATTTTCAGTAGCTCCGACTGTTCATATTATGTGAAAAAATGTGATATATAATGAATTTATGGTTTTCCCCAATATAATTTCTAAAAAAATTTGTTTTCTTATTTGAACACACTATATAATTAGCTTGCTCACTTTGAGCAAGTGATTGAGACCAAAAAGTTATTTCATTGATTGAATAGCAAACGGTGAAGAAAGGTGTGTTTTGGAATATCTGAATACGTCTNGACCAAAAAGTTATTTCATTGATTGAATAGCAAACGGTGAAGAAAGGTGTGTTTTGGAATATCTGAATACGTCTTCTCGGTCCTTTCATGCAAGCGGAGCATCAGAATCTGGTGACGATCAACTTCTCCGCAAATGAGGTGTTATAGNTTCTCGGTCCTTTCATGCAAGCGGAGCATCAGAATCTGGTGACGATCAACTTCTCCGCAAATGAGGTGTTATAGAATCCCCATAGATAAAAATTAGTAAATCTAAATATTAGATTTAGTAGCCTTTCATAATATGTACCAAGAAAACCATTTTCAGCGATTCCACAGTTACAAAAAGACTAATTTAAGGGTATGAATAAAAAGTTTATATATTTTGTAGCAGAAGACTGTTTGATAGATTACTGTAACCTGTTTTCCGATTTTTCCAAAATTTGCCCACCGTTGTCTTTTCTTTCAAGTTATTTAGTCAACATTTCAAGGTAATTATCAAAAATGAAAAATGATTGTAGTTTTTTTATATTTCTTTATNCAAGTTATTTAGTCAACATTTCAAGGTAATTATCAAAAATGAAAAATGATTGTAGTTTTTTTATATTTCTTTATCAGTATTTCATCAATTTTTTAATAGGTTTTAAGTAAGTAAAACGCAGTTTTTTAGATTGTACATATTCGCCCTCTGCTTATGACAACTAAAGGTTTGCGAAGGATAATTTTTAGTAATATGTAAAATGTGGAATTTAACAAAAATTTGGAAGATATTTTCAGAAAAAAGCAAATAGTCAATAGAGTAAACCTTCAAATTAGACCTTCCANTAACAAAAATTTGGAAGATATTTTCAGAAAAAAGCAAATAGTCAATAGAGTAAACCTTCAAATTAGACCTTCCAAATGTTTAATTAAAAAAAGTTTTATCGAAAAGAAAATCATAACGGTCAACTTGTTCCAGGACGATAGCGAAAGTTAAAAACTACATTTGACAATTCGCATGCGAAAAATTACAATTGCGTCTTAATTAAATCAATTGTTTGTCAATTTTATGAATTAAGAAATGCATGAATCCAGCTACTACAAAAACTCTAACACTACCGATTATGATGATATTTTAGGAATTTTGATATTTCCTATGTTGACAATTTCTACAAAATTTCTGTTTTTTTTTNCCGATTATGATGATATTTTAGGAATTTTGATATTTCCTATGTTGACAATTTCTACAAAATTTCTGTTTTTTTTTTCAAGCGTATAATTTATTTAATCCCAATTGGTCAAGCTTATCATCATCCGTATTTTACATATAGGNGTTTTTTTTTCAAGCGTATAATTTATTTAATCCCAATTGGTCAAGCTTATCATCATCCGTATTTTACATATAGGTCGGATTTGTGTATTTGTTTAAATAAATCTCCAAAGTTTTTGATGGAATTACACACAAAATCCTGATTTTTGCAATCAGAAGGAGTAAAGAATAAATTAACTTATTCCACTAAAGGTTATGTATTTCATTTTAAGCGCATGGACGGACTTGGCCAGCACACGGTGGATTACCCATGTTTTTTTACCTCAAGTCATAGTCTGCATACCTGGCGTTTTTCTCAAAATCTCACCAGGTATAAATGGAAGCAACAGTGCTCTATGCTGAATAAATGGAGTTGACACATTTCGTTCGCGATATGTTGTGAGCTTAAAGTGCAAATTATGAATTTCCTTCAAAATACTTGTCCACATGAACCGTACAACTATTCATTTTTATTTTGCATCCCGTAATTTGCTTCTTTTCGTTCGACAATTTTCAGAAAAGTTTACATTTGCTAATTTTAGCACTTTCAATTATTTAGTTGTTTTGGAATTAAATATGCATTAAGTGAATTAATNGTTTACATTTGCTAATTTTAGCACTTTCAATTATTTAGTTGTTTTGGAATTAAATATGCATTAAGTGAATTAATATACTACCTACGGTTTCCTCACCAATTTCGATCTTATTGATCTTCTCGCTACGTCAAACCTTTCAGAAAAACAATACTAATAAATTTAATTCTCTCTATAATTCTCTCAAATTACCATCTAACCATGCATTATGTAGAAATGTATAAGCATTATTAAATAATTTAGATATGCAAAGAAAATCGAATATTTCCCCCTGCTTCTAGTGAAGTTTTCTGTTAATAATGCTTATTTTTTGAAGACATAGTTGTTTAGAAAATGTTAATTTATTAACATAACCTAAGAAATGACGACTTTCCACATTGNTTTTTTGAAGACATAGTTGTTTAGAAAATGTTAATTTATTAACATAACCTAAGAAATGACGACTTTCCACATTGATTTTTATTAGATACTTCTACCCAATTCAATTGTGAAACAAAGTTTTAGGAATTCTTTATCAAAACTTACCTTTGTCAAAAAAATATTTGCTCTAATTTTAGACAAAACAATAATTTTTTTGTAGTTGCCACAACGAATGCAAACTTAAACTCCAAAGCATTAGGGGTTTTTCTTCAAATACTGCCTTTCAAATTCAACTTTTGTCCTGGTTAGAGATTAACTTTAAATATTATGAACAATTTACGTATCGATTTATTGTATTGTTTTCACCAAGTGCATAATTAGTTTAATTTCAAAAATTGTTTTAAAGTAATATTGTAAGCAACACGCAGTAGCCAAACATTTAAATGGTATCAGAAAATTACCAAATTTAGTCGGGGATTAATTAAGTCACAGGAGTTTTTTTTTAATCGCAAAAATCTTCTCAAAGTAAACTCACATTACTTGCACAGACTATACACGTGTCATACAAAGAAAGTAAAAAATTTAGTCACGGATTAATTTGAGCCCAAATTTTTTTTTGAAAATCGTATATATCTTTCCTTAACGAACTCATGTCANTTAGTCACGGATTAATTTGAGCCCAAATTTTTTTTTGAAAATCGTATATATCTTTCCTTAACGAACTCATGTCACTTACGTTAAAAATATATATGATTACATAAAAATACAAAATTTGTTGCGGATTACTTTGCTACCAGAAATGGGGACACATAATTTTTTGGCAACTGGGAGTTGCGTACAATAGTACTTAACAATTTTTGAAAATAATAAAAATTATGCGATTGGCAAAACAATATAATGAATCGCTACGTAAATTGTTCATAATATGTAAAGTTAACCTCCAACAAGAACAAGATTTGAATTTTACAAGACAACAATTGACGATCAAACAACACAGAATATTCTAGATAAGAGTACGAGTTCGTAAAGTCACTAATTTTAAACTTGTTCCTTATTTCATAAAAAGTATTGATTAACATCCTATCCGACATCTTCTCGACCAACCGACCACTTGTTCTTTGGGTGCAGATGCCAAATCTAAATTCTCAACAAATCATGTCTCATGAAGTTCAATTATTCCAATTCATCATCATCTATGTTTCCTTTTTTTCGTTAGTTTTGAAGTTGAATTATTTATTACCTAACTGCTTTTCTGCTGTAACAAGAAGATGAAGGATGACTGTAAGAGGCGAGAGTCATATGATGAGTCATTTTGTTTAAGTCAACTAAGTTGAATAAAGTCACCTGTGATTTCCTCTACAAATTTTACAGTAGGCGTAAGTTTCAAAGTAATTGTACGCTACGACAAAAAAAATAGATACATGAAGTCAAAGCGTGCTTTCTCGGACACTACAAAAACTAATCACTATGTTNGCTACGACAAAAAAAATAGATACATGAAGTCAAAGCGTGCTTTCTCGGACACTACAAAAACTAATCACTATGTTGTGACAAGAACATAGAATTGTTAAATATTATTGCAAAAGTGACGAATTATTACATGGTCTTTCTAAGGACGGCATGTCTTTAGGTTTATAACCATTTGACATTGATGGAAAGGTGGCTTTTGGTAGTCACACCTTTAGCTATATGTCCTAAAAAGGACAAATCGTAAAATATCAAACATATTTTTAAACTTCCTAAAAAANAAAATATCAAACATATTTTTAAACTTCCTAAAAAAGTATTCCGACATGAATACCAGCAAGCAATTAGTTATCAAGATTATGAATAGCACAAAATTACATATTGTAAAGTTATGGCTAAAAGATAAAGGTTGTACAGTTTGATTAATAGTGTTGAGACTAAGAGCTTTACCTACTGCAATATGTCTGGTAAAATTTGTTTGATGATATGCAAATATACCAGAATGAATTATCCACTGGAACCTATTGTACAATCGATTCGTTCGATCCCATTGAATATTTAAAATTAACCAAACGTTTGGATGAGCTAACAGGTTTTCTTGACCAATGTAGAGTGGGCGTATGGGTTTCATGTTTACTATTTCAGTAAACACATTTTCCAAATCTGTATCTTGCATTACCAAAATAGTCTTGTTACATTTTGAAATCTCAAGTTCAGGGTTTATATATGTAGNCTTGCATTACCAAAATAGTCTTGTTACATTTTGAAATCTCAAGTTCAGGGTTTATATATGTAGCTGTAATATTTGTAGCATCATCTATTTGGACCAGTAGATTATTGCTTTTGTTTTGCTTTTTTAGGCTAGTCAGTGTTTCCTGAAGCATAAAGTAAAAGGTACTGGCACCAGTTAATACTCTTCCGAAACTTTTTTTTATAATACTTTCATCTTGCATAAGTACCAATGAATGTTTTCTAAACATATGTTTTTCTTTGTCTCTAATATGGGTAAAATTTGATATTTATTCTTTACCACTTCTTTCATCGATTTCAACTGAAATGTGGGCAGAGGAGCAGTTAGGTCAGATGTCAGAAAACCTCTGTACAAGTTTGTCAAAATAATTGAAGCAAATAATGTCAACAAAAGTAAATANACTTCTTTCATCGATTTCAACTGAAATGTGGGCAGAGGAGCAGTTAGGTCAGATGTCAGAAAACCTCTGTACAAGTTTGTCAAAATAATTGAAGCAAATAATGTCAACAAAAGTAAATACTTGAAGTAAAATTTGTTATTAATTCTACTATCACTCCATATGTCTTGTTCCAGAATTAGTTTGTATACAAAAAAAGTGCTTTCCCAAATATTTGACAGTGTAAATTTGAAAACAAGTATTAGTAGAAAGTAGCAAAGTACAATGCAAGCCCAAATTTGAAAGCTGAACGGTANTGTAAATTTGAAAACAAGTATTAGTAGAAAGTAGCAAAGTACAATGCAAGCCCAAATTTGAAAGCTGAACGGTAATAAATATGATTCAAACGTAAGATACTGTCTGGCACCGTCGCATGTTATAAAATTATAACTAGCTTGCCGAACGAAAAATCTGAAAGCATTCAGATCAATATATTCCCCTCCAGTGCCTTTGAATCTTACAACAAATGTATCCGTATCAACATCTACATAGCCGTCTTTTTTTGTTTTGTCTAATTTTGACCAATGAAGTGATCCGTATATTGATGAATATCTGCTAAAACTTAATTGAACTAATATTGACATAATATTAGTTGTACGAGATTCAACACTAGTCGGAATNGAATATCTGCTAAAACTTAATTGAACTAATATTGACATAATATTAGTTGTACGAGATTCAACACTAGTCGGAATTAATATGTTACTATCGTTCATCCCTGTGTAAATGCTTTGCGGAAAATCTGTTAATCGGTTTATCCTCCATTCAATCTCACAGTTGTGCTGCAAGAGTTCGTCAAAAATTTTATTAANAAAATCTGTTAATCGGTTTATCCTCCATTCAATCTCACAGTTGTGCTGCAAGAGTTCGTCAAAAATTTTATTAAGCATTTGGTGATATGAATAATTTTCAAGTTTTGTGACTACTTCTTTATTAATATTCAATGTAGCAATTTGATTGCAGGGTTCCCATATTCCTACTGATATTTGTGAAAGTGAGCTTGAATTTGTGATTGTTAATAAGTACACGGGACTGTATTCGGTAGCATGGCTAAAGCTACCAGGGTTCGAAATCCCAAGATTAACCAAAATAAAGTGGATTTTAGTTCCATAGCAGCGTCTCTCTACTTTTGTTTTGTATATCATGCAATTCTTTATCCAATTCATTGCCGAGTTTATCTCAAACATTTGTACAGACGTTGGTGAATGCAAAACATATATATCTAGACATCTGAATCGCACTGATAACCACTGACTCTTAAGTTTATTTAAAGTTCTGGTATAATCGAAGGCATATTTAAAAGTAGTTTGTGCCAATGCAAACGTTGTTACAGGGTAGTTACTATCTACCAATTTCAAATCTATTACCGATTGTTCTATGTCAACAATTTTGTTGACATGAAAATTAATTAGCAATTGCTCACAGATTCGTTCATTAAAATACTTTTTTAAATGTATATTAGCAAACGTTGGATTCAGCAAAACGCACGGCAAAAGATCCAAAATTGTTGCAGATACTACAATATGTTGCCAATTAGTCTTGATATACATATTGTGACAAATACTAAGAATACAACTGATTTGCAAGTGGCGTTTAGAAGTGACAATTTTTTTACTTTGATAACNCAACTGATTTGCAAGTGGCGTTTAGAAGTGACAATTTTTTTACTTTGATAACGAGGTATGAGTTGACAATATGAGTGTATGTACTACTCACTTGTTTGAACTGAAATAAAAGAAATTATGATGGTGGATATACAAAACTATTTGCATATTGCTATGGGAATAGACATGAAATGTGCAAAACCTTTTGTGTATTGCTGTGTAAAACATGAAATATGTAAAATAATTCGAACGTCTATGCTAACATCCACTTTTATTATTAAAACACCGGGAAAATTATGGACTATTACAATTTTATATTTNGGAACGTCTATGCTAACATCCACTTTTATTATTAAAACACCGGGAAAATTATGGACTATTACAATTTTATATTTTTATTGCCTATTACAATTGGTTTGTTTATGTGAATAGTTTTCTAAGTTGAATACTTAAAAGGTTTCAGTAAGAAATTGATACCGTAATGGCTTAGAAAAATTATAATTTCTTTTCAAAACGTAACGTGGGAGTTGCCTAAACTCTACGGATAGGATTGATGCCGTCTAGCTTAAAATAAATGCTCAAAAATATGGCTATTATTAAATACGACGGAGAAGGTGTAATTATAGTTGTTACGATTGAAATTTAGAATCATTACAATTAAATAAACTGATGAAATAGGTAAAGATATTTAGTTACGCAGGTACATTTAGAAATGCAAAGAGCTAAACATGGAAATGTATAAATACATATTACATATAATCCATATAATACACGTCTAAAATTTCAAAATGATTGGTTGAAATGGAGCCGAGTTTTCAAATTGAAAGTAAAAATGAAAGTGGAAAAAGCTGAAAATAATTTTACTCAAGTTTCATTTTATCGATGAAACCAGCGATAATTCGGAACGAAATAATTTCAATTTTAATTATTATACTCATGTAACCCCTCTTTAGATAAAATCAACTCGTGCAAGCAACCCGAAGCTGCATTGAAAGATTTTATAGTCTCTGTGCTCGGTAACAGTCTAGACATTTATCCCCGCATTCTTTAAGTCATCAAATGTGTCATTGATTCCCAAATTCCTAAACATTCCTGGCGAGTACACCGTATCAATTTCTAACGAGGTTAAAGTTCGGCGAACACGTTAGCCTAGTTATAGGCGGGATATTATGTACCTGAAGAAAGCTCTTCTTTGGACATGAGGTGTTATATTTTGCTCTATCCTGCATGAAAATACCATTTCTTTGACACAATAAATTGAAAATAGGAAATAAGCGTCAGGGTAAGTATCTCTGATGCTCAATTGAATTATGTTTTGTAGTTTTGAAGACTAATGGGGACTTCTATGTTAGCTAAAGGTACCCCGAATCCTGAAGTATCTTCTTAAGGTATGATGCTATGAAAAAATTAGCCAATCATTTACCAAATTATGAGAATATGAGGAATATGAGATTCAACACTAGTCTGAATTAATATGTTACTATCGTTCATCTTTGTGTAAATGCTTTGCGGAAAATCTGTTAATCGGTTTATCCTCCATTCGAACTCACAGTTGTGCTGAAAGAGTTGGTCAAAAATTTTATTAAGTATTTGGTGATATGAATAATTTTCAAGTTTTGTAACTACTTCTTTATTAATATTCAATGTAGCAATTTGGTTGCAGGGGTCCCTTAATGCTACTGATAATTGAGAAAGTGAGCTTGAATTTGTGATTGTTGATATGTACATGGCACAGTATGTATCGCTAAGTTTTTCAGTGTTCGCGACCCCAAGATAAACCAAAATAAGGTAGGTTTTAGTTCCATAACAACGTCCTCTGTCAGGAAAGCAATTTGTTATCCAATTCATTGCCATGTTTATCTCTAACATTTGGGTAGATGTTGGCGAATGCACAACATATATATCTAGACATCTGATAACCACTGACTCTTAAGTTTATTTAAAGTTCTGGTATAGTCGAAGGCATATTCAAACGTAATTTGTGCCAATGCAAACGTTGTTACAGGGTAACTACTATCTACCAAGTTCAAATCTATTACTGATTGATTTACGTCAACAATTTTGTTGACATGAAAATTAANGTAACTACTATCTACCAAGTTCAAATCTATTACTGATTGATTTACGTCAACAATTTTGTTGACATGAAAATTAAGCAGCAGTTTCTCACAAATTCGTTCATTAGAATACTTTTTTAAATGTATATTTGCAAACGTTGGATTCAGCAACACGCACGGTAACAGATCCAAAATGGTTGCAGATACTACAATATGTTGCCAATAAGTCTTGATGTATATATTGTGACAAATACTAAGAATACAACCGATTTGCAAGTGGGGTTTAGAAGTGACAATTTTTTACTTTGATAACGAGGTATTAGCTGACAATATGAGTGTATGTACTATTCACTTGTTTGAACTGAGATAAAAAAACAAACAAATTATTATGTTGNGTAACTACTATCTACCAAGTTCAAATCTATTACTGATTGATTTACGTCAACAATTTTGTTGACATGAAAATTAATCAGCAGTTTCTCACAAATTCGTTCATTAGAATACTTTTTTAAATGTATATTTGCAAACGTAGGATTCAGCAACACGCACGGTAACAGATCCAAAATGGTTGCAGATACTACAATATGTTGCCAATAAGTCTTGATGTACATATTGTGACAAATACTAAGAATACAACCGATTTGCAAGTGGCGTTTAGAAGTGACAATTTTTTACTTTGATAACGAGGTATGAGCTGACAATATGAGTGTATGTACTATTCACTTGTTTGAACTGAGATAAAAAAACAAACAAATTATTATGTTGNTAGCTGACAATATGAGTGTATGTACTATTCACTTGTTTGAACTGAGATAAAAAAACAAACAAATTATTATGTTGCTGGATGTACAAAACCATTTGCATTTTGCTATGGGAATAGACATGAAATGTGCAAAACCATTTGCGTATTGCTGTGTCGAAACATGAAATATGTAAAATAATTCGAGTGTCTATGCTAATATCCACTTTTATTATTAAAACAACGGTAAAATTATGAACTATTACAATTTTATATTTTTCTTTATACAGTAAAATGAGCATAATACGTATTCAAAGGTCAAAATCAGTGATACAAAGACGCTAAGTTACTTCCTCTTTTCAATTAGACTCTTAAATAAATTTTTTAAATTCTTCTTTATTTTTGATCCAATTTAAAATTAAATTAGCTCACCTGCAATATTTACACTGATCCTTCGTGTCAACTCTATCAAAATAATCGATGATTGTACACATTGGAATATTTTGAACATTTGCGATTTTATTGACTGTGTTCAACGAACTCATTTTTACTGCGTAATTATCAAACCGCACTTCTAAATTAGCTCGAAATCTGAATTCAAAATTTTGAATGACTGAAAAGTTTCGGGTTTCGATTTCGAATAATTAATGTTGAATTTTGATTTAGCTTACAGTTTGTATCGAAACTTAAACTTCGATTTCAATTTAGACTAAAAAGTTGAATTAATTTTTTGATTTTGATTTCGAACTTCTTCGAATAACGGATTTCGAATTCGAGAACCTTAGAATTATAAATTTTTATTTTGTTAAAGCATAAAACTTGTGTATTTTAAGAAAACTCCGTTTTATTATACATGCTTGAAACTTGCCTTCAGATCTTAGTATATTTCAATTTCGATGGCCTGAAATGTTATGAATTTCGATTTTGAGAAACTTAAAATCATGGATTTAAATCTAAACTATTTAAAAATATGAATTATGGTTTAGATTTCTTGGTTCTTTAAAATCATCGATTTCTACTTACATTTCTATTTCAAATGGCTATTGTCTACTTCGATTCTGATTTTGAGTTGGAATTTTTAAAAGCGTTGAATTTAAATTTTTATTAAAATGTGGAGTCCGATTTCGATGTGTAGTGGTGTAAGTTACAAGTGTGCTTCAAACTAAACACGAGCTGCGCGGCAGCAAACTCGCACGCTCATATTTGTTGTAAAGTTGTGAGAGTTGAAAAGAATTGGGTAGTATAAAAAAGGCAAGATGTTATCAGTAACGCGTTGTTGCTTGGGAGTCATGAATCTTTGTAGTGAGTCACGACTCAGAGACTTTGAAAAAGCACAGAGTCACGATTCAGATGACTCAGAGTCACGACTCCCATTTTTCTTTTGAGTCAGAGTCACCCAAAACCAGTGACTTCGAGAAACCGATGAGTCAGAGTCACGTGACTCAGTCATGACTCAGAGTCACTGAGTCAGAGTCATTTGCCACCCTAAACCAGCTCGCTGGAAAATTTCCTTATGCAATTTTAGATGGTTGTGCTGGAACAAATGTCAATGGAATATGCTACTACTTTGCGAGTGTCAAAGAAGATATATAATCTTACCCAGACACAAGGGTTTTCAAGTTTACTCCAAGCCAGCCACATCTAGTTTAAGCTGTCACTAACTTCGTAGAATCACGTTATTTGCCCGGTACAGTATCCAACATTCTAAAATACAACACAACATCCAATACTACCAAATCTGCGTATCGACTTCCGGAAATTGTATATGATAAAACTGCAACTTGGGTCCCAAATTCACTCGATCAATCCATGGGTTATTCATTCATATTTAGTGGGTGTAATGCAAAAGATCCACAAATAATATTTAACTATAATCCTACTTCAAACCAACTAGTGGAAATGGATGCGAGAGTCCATGCCAACCTAGAAGCTTCACCTCAAGTCGTAACAGTACGAAAATATATTTACATAGTAGGGGCTTCAAATGTGACCACAAATTGCTTCAACTATATCAATACCACACGAGCTCGAATACCATTTTCAAACTTCTGGAACTTAACAATTTGAACCATGATGTTCACTCTTTTGGGGCCGCCTTTGTTCCACACCTAAATAGAATTTATATAGGTGGAGAATAGAATATAGATGCTTACACATATCCATGTCTATGACGAAATTTATTATGTTGACTTGCCTCAAAATTNATAGATGCTTACACATATCCATGTCTATGACGAAATTTATTATGTTGACTTGCCTCAAAATTAAAAATCACAATTTATACTTGAAATAATGATTCTATATCTTAAAACTTATGATTAAAATGCGTCCAAGAAAAAGTGAATCTGAGTTGTTTAACTTTTAACCGTTTAATAAGTTAACGTTCTTCAACCGCGTATTATGCAGTTAGAGAAGGTTAATACGACAGACATCTGCGTCGGTATGATGTTTTTCTTATTCATGTGATCGAAGCTAATCTTTGGATTGTATGTAATTGATCCGTAGAATCATGCGGAACAATTTTTCGGGTAAGCCGAATNTAAAAATCACAATTTATACTTGAAATAATGATTCTATATCTTAAAACTTATGATTAAAATGCGTCCAAGAAAAACTGAATCTGAGTTGTTTAACTTTTAACCGTTTAATAAGTTAACGTTCTTCAACCGCGTATTATGCAGTTAGAGAAGGTTAATACGACAGACATCTGCGGCGGTATGATGTTTTTCTTATTCATGTGTNATCTGCGTCGGTATGATGTTTTTCTTATTCATGTGATCGAAGCTAATCTTTGGATTGTATGTAATTGATCCGTAGAATCATGCGGAACAATTTTTCGGGTAAGCCGAATATCCATCTTATTTCTTGTTTAGTAATTAAGATCAATAAAAACGGCTGGAAACCTAGCGAAAAAGATGAAATAGGAAAATACAGAGACGGATGAAGTTGATGGAGAAAAACTATAAACAAGGAGCTAGTATGTCTGAAAAATGATACAATTTATGAATGTAAACCATAGTTATTGTATTTTTTTGGGCAATATGATCCATAGATTTAAGGATTAAATATGATGGTCTAAGTTGTATTATACTAATTGTATATTCTGATAAATCAAATATACCTAGTATGTTTTGTTAATTTGCCCCTCGCCGTCTATCAAATTTGATCTAAGCTGGAGTGAGGGGTTTTGGCTGCCCCATGTATGATCCAAAGATGGCAGTCTTCGAGTGGCTACACCATAATTGATCTATTGTTCTCCATGGCTTCCAAATTGCAGGGAGCCAATTCAGGAGGCATGCCTCAGGCTCCCTGATATTTGGGAGCTGGCTTTGGGACCCTAAGGAGCCATGGCTCTGGCTCCAAAAAGAAGGAGCCGGAGCCATGGCTCTGGCTCCAAAAACAAGGAGCCAGAGCCACACGATGGGTTGCTCCAAACAAATTAGTTGGCAACTCCAAGCCAGACAGAAAGAGCCAGTTCAGGAGCCAGAGCCATGGAGAACATTACTGTAGACATTCATTCCCATCACGAACCATTACTAAGCCTAATATAATATAAAACTCGAATCCATGCCGAAAATGAATTCACAGTTAGAAGCCCTATATNACCATTACTAAGCCTAATATAATATAAAACTCGAATCCATGCCGAAAATGAATTCACAGTTAGAAGCCCTATATAATAGTTAATGAGTTGGGAAAAATTAATCTTAAGTGTTCGGATGGGAAGAATTATGATAATGAAATATTTGGATGTGAAATGCCATTAGGAATTTTATCGATTTTGCAAATTTTGCAAATACCCGAATCCGGAAATTATCAAACTATTTGCCAAAAACTAAACTTGACAATTTGGATGGGGAAATTTAGAATTGGATATAAAATTGTATCAGGATTTTGGAAATTTTCTCAATAAAGAATACTCGCATCCGTGCACAGTGAGCATCTGGGTTAGATACTACACCTATTCGGGGATTTAGGAAATTTCCAAACTTTCTGACATAATTAGATATCCATTTGGAATTTATCGCATCAAAGTTGAACCAAGGGTAGTTTCATATTTCCAGGCGGATACTGTATTTTCTAAATTTCCANGAATTTATCGCATCAAAGTTGAACCAAGGGTAGTTTCATATTTCCAGGCGGATACTGTATTTTCTAAATTTCCAAATTCCTCGTGTAATTTTACACCCAGTCCTAATTTTTTCCACTCACGTTGGTCAACTTTCGTTGTTGACAAATTTTTCATAACGCTCGGATGTGAGAATTTATTAGAATTGGCAAAATCTATAAAATTTAATGTCATTTCACATCAATTATTTCACTACCATAATTTAACNGAATTTATCGCATCAAAGTTGAACCAAGGGTAGTTTCATATTTCCAGGCGGATACTGTATTTTCTAAATTTCCACATTCCTCGTGTAATTTTACACCCAGTCCTAATTTTTTCCACTCACGTTGGTCAACTTTAGTTTTTGACAAATTTTTCATAACGCTCGGATGTGAGTATTTATTAGAATTGGCAAAATCTATAAAATTTAATGTCATTTCACATCAATTATTTCACTACCATAATTTAACCTATCCGAAGGCGTCAAGATTAACTCTAGTTTTCTATACGGATCATGGATCAATTCACGCTTGCGCTTGAGAGTATTCTAGGGTATTTTGGAGGGGTCTGGGCCGAAGGCTCAGACAGGGAGGGTTTGGGTGGATGGCCCAGACTATTTTTAAGAAAGTCAGAATGTTTAAAAAATAATGCGTTGCCCAAAGCCTCCGATATGGATGGGTCAAGGTCGATGACCTAGACTATTAAAAAAATCTGACTGTTTTGAAAATTACTGTCTTACCCGAAGTCCCAGAAATTGAGAGGTCAGGGTCGATGGCCTAGTGCATTAAAAAAAAGTTATACTGTTTTGAAAAATAATGTCTTACGTCTTTCCCGAAGGCCCAGACATGGATGGGTCTAGGTGGATAGCCAAGACTATTTTAGAAAATGTCAGACTGTTTTGAAAAATAATGTCTTGCCCGAACGTCCAAACTATTTTCGGAAAACTGAAACTGTTTTTTAACAATAAAAAAATTAAATGTTAAAATTAAGATTTGAAAATTTGAGTGGAAAAAAATTTAATAGGTGTATCAATAGGTTTTCCGATGCATTGACATTTTTGGTAAAATCTCAACCCACATGATGATTTTGTTGTTATGATATTGTTTTAAATGTTTTATTCGATATTGGTATGAATCAGTATCTTCTTGCCTATTATTTAACAAATTTGCCAACAAAGCAGAAGAAAATTTCAAGAATTTTTAGACATTCTACTTGTAGCTGATGAAACAATTTCAGCTATAGCCATTCCCATTAGGTATCTCAGCTAATTATGGTTTCAATTTGTAAAGAAACTCATTGCAAAGTAATGGTACATAATCCCTAGAAATTATCGGTTAGACTTATGAATCTCAGAGTTATATCTTAAATATTAGTTGTAACTAATAAATTGGAAATTTTGATACAGCACTTTGAACCTTTCTGATGGAATTTTTAAACTAATTCCAACATTATTTCTAGTCAAATGTATGCTATTCATGTGAACAAAACCTTTCTTGTCGATAAAAAAGTGTTATTATATTTTTGCTCGTTTGGAACTAGTTCTAATTAAATAGAAAAAAATTGCCTTACTTTAGGTTTTTGGGAATTTTCCTTTGGCGAGAGTTAAATGTTTTAGAATATAGTTAAACTAAGCATTAATTTTGAAATACTCAGACGTTTACTCTATGACTAAAATTTTGGGCGTGAAACTAAAATAACATCCTCAAATATTTTGTAGGAACCCAAAAAAATTTGTAACAATTTTTATTTTAGATAATTTATAGCCATTAAGTTAATATTTTTTTTTAAATTATTTTGGCCATATTTTTTGTGAAAAGGTTTCTACTTACAAAATTTTTTGATTTCTATATTATTTTATTTCAATGTGCAACTTTGTTAATAAATGACTCATGGTTTCCACACCAATTCGAATGTTATTGATTTTTCAACTTTTCAGAACAAAATAATACTAGTAGAGTTTCATTGTAAGAGTTTCTCTTATGATTTGCTCAAACTAGTTAATTCCTTGTGTAGAAATGGATAATCTTTGTTTAGTTTTTTAGACAGGCAAAGAAAATTAGCCACCTTACCTACCTTCTTGCTTACTTGTATTCAACAAGTTTCTCTCCACAAAAAGCATACTTCTTGAAGCATGAGTTGTTTAGAAAATGTTAATTTATTAATGTAAATTGAAATAACGACTTTCCGCCTGGATTTTATTTAGGGAATTCCGATCTATTGGTTCCATGGCTTTGTATGAAAGTTTTAATAATTCTTCAGCACGTCTAATCCTTTTTTGAAAATATTTGTACTAATTTTGGACGGTATAATTTGAACGAATAAAATAATCTTTTTTTTTTGGGTTTGCACATGCTACTCGTTTTTTGTAATTATAAAGGAAATTTCTATCATAATCAGAATTTTTAATGACAGATTTCATATAGCTGAATGATTATTTTAAAATATGCGGAACCGCATAAACTTACGAAATTGCTTCGATTTTCGTACAATTTAGAACATTATTGCACAATTTTATAACATAGTAACTTTTGATGAATAATAAACCGTTGTAAACGGAGTAAACATGTGTTGCAGTGCTAGAACGTTGGGAGGAATTTCAACGGTAGTTCGATATGGAGGCATGTTGGTAGGTAGCGCGGGGAATTTTGCGGTAGGGAGGACGGAGTAATATCCGGGGTTAGCGTAATGCCCGGAGTAGGTTAATGTCGGGGTCGGGTCATGTACCGGGGTGGGTTGATGTCTGGGGTTGTGTAATGCCTGGCATATTGTAAGGTCGAGGTCGGCTGATGCCCAGAGTCAAGTAGTGACCGCGGTCGGGTAATTCCAGTTATCGGTTAATTCTAAGGGTTGGGTTGTTTCAGGAGTCGGGGATGGTACCTAGGTTTGCGTAATGTCCGGGTTGGGTAATGTCTGGGATAAGGTAATGCCTGACATATTGTAATGTTCGGGTCGGAATATACTCGGGATTGGCTAATGTCTGGCAATGCTCGGGCTCGGGTAATGCCTGCCATATTGTAAGGTCGAGATCGGCTGATGCCCGTGGTCGGGTAGTGCTCGGGGTCGGGTAATGCTCTGGGTCGGGTAATCAAAAGTTGCTAGTTTGTGAGGTTAGGTTGGTGTGTTAGGTTGTTAAAAAGTGTGGGTTTGAGGGAAGGGCTATCCTTTAGTGAAAACCCCATATCGATTCATCCATTGGTTATCGAAATATTCTAGTTATTATTTAACACTTAAATTCCCATAAGGCAAAAATTGAGTTTCGGAAGAAAAATAATAAAACTACGTTTATATTTATTGGCTTCTTGGGTGGCTGAATTATTAAAATGTTGAAGTTGCTAAAAGTGTTAAGAAATTGAATTGAAGCTGGTTTTGTTGAGCATTTATCTGGTTGGTCAACCGCTGAAATAGGGAAGTCAATATATTCTGCAATAATTTTTCTTTCATACAACGCAGAATATGACTCAGAGATTAGAACATTTACAACCATTTTAATTAATTATACCAATTACAATTACATTTTACATCATTATAATTCTAATTGAGTTATATTCGAAGCGTTGTAAGTACAACGTATTGCAATATCAGGGTTCGTGATTTTTTTGAAAAAGTCATAAAAATCAAATTTTTTTGATAATTATCCGATTTTTGGATAATTATGAAAAACAAATTTTATTTTCGATAATATGTGTCTTTCGTATAAATTCTGAAAATGTGAGTTTAAGTCTGGCGATTATTCCTTGAAACTCTTGAAACCCCACCTTTTGCACTTGGCCCACAAGCCTTTATTATTCTCTTTCTTACTAGAAATAAAGTTATTCCAAATAGGATCTTTCCCTCTAGACATTTCGCTCGGCAATAATTCCACGAATATAAAAAAACACAACTAATAAGTTCTAATTCTTATGTATCTAGAAAATGAAAACTCGACATTGTTTTTTTTTTGTAAGAATTATTCAAAAAGCGAAAAGAGTGCAACCGACGACAGACCACCCATAGGCATAAAAGTCATTGGTAAGAGAATCCTATTTATTTTAATGAGTATTGTATTCAAAATATGCAACACGTTTATTGATTTGAAAAAATCAAAAAGATCATGATTTTTTCAAGCTTGATAATTATCCATGATAACTATCACCCGATAATTGTCACGAACCATGTGCAGTACATTGTGAGTTTTAGGTATTTGAATTAATCAAAGCTTTTGGCCATAACATTACAATTGCACATTTCAACTTTTTCGTATGATTTGCCAAAATTAGCACATTGTCCCAGCATTTTTAATTTGCTCTTTGAAGTTTTTATGGAATGATCGAAGAGTGTATGAGAAGCGTTATTTACAATAATTATTGAAAACAATATCCAATATTTTTTTATAAGTGAAATTATATCGTCTGCTTTTTAAGTCATGATACACTTTTCTCTTTCAACTTTTCCCTTTGCTGCCGTTTATTTATGTTCACACACAACAACCACCAAGTGAGACATATATGGACAAATTTGTTCGTGTCAGTTTTTAAAACCAAACTATATGGTGAAACAAAATTGCTTATTTCGCTTATTTGTACATTGTCCCCTTCGCGGGTAAGGGTCAATCATGTCAATCGATCTGATATAGCGTAGATTAAGGGTTTAACATCTATTGTTGGAAATTAAGTCAATTAGTGCGAAAAACTAGGAAAACAATAGGATTTTTTTTTGTTAGGCTACAAGTACCACCCTTGCGATTAATCAAAGCTATTATTGTAAAGCCACCAATTTTTTTCTATTCAGCTTCGACACTGCAGAGCAGGTAGAAAATTGACTGGAATAGGAATTCTCGGCTTCATCGAGCTTCGCGAACTCCAGAAATGCTTAACTTATAAGATACACGTTGTGCTTACCCACCTCCAAATGTTAGTCCACATTGCGTTATCCAATGTGGTTATGCATGTATATTAAATAGAATAATTCCACTATAAATCTTCAAAATTTTCGTAAAAGTTAACCTAAGCGCTAACCATGGATGTCAGATCCGTAATTTAGACAAGATGTTTGATTGGCTGACATGATTTACTCAAATCCAGACACATACCATTGGGTAAGTGATATTTAAAAAAAATTTTTTTCATAAATTCACAAAATTTTTGCAAAATTTGACCTGACCGCTAAAAATGAATGTCAAATCAATGTATGCTAAATTTCCGATCGATTGACAAATTACTTACACGATTTCGCGAGATGGGTATTTGACAAATAAGTCAAATCTGTTTTACCTAGGTCACTCTGTTTCAGTTTTAAAAATTGATACGAACATATTTGCCCATATATGTCTCACTTGGTGGTTCTTGTGTGTGAACATAAATATGAACAGAGCAGGTTTGATTACAAAAAAAATGTAATCAGATTACTGATTACATGATTGCAGTCAAAAATTAGTAATCGATTACTAATCATGATTATGATTACATTTTGGAGTAATCATAGATTAGTAATCTGTAATCAGTAATCATAATCTGCACAAATATGATTACAATTTTTATTACTTTCGAATTTTATTTTATCCATGGAATCAAGTCCTAATATTGAGTTTTTTTAAATATTATTTTGCTGGTGGTTTCAAAAACTAATACTGCAATTTCAAATTATAAAACAAAATGCTAAAGTTACTACAATCCGTCGTTGTACTATTGCTGTAACTACATCATGCAACTTCTTGCACAAGAATTGAATTCAAGAAATTTTTCTGTAGATGCAATAGTGTCCATTATTTAGATGAGTATTTTTATAAAAATTTCAAGATCCTTGATTATCTTTCCCAAGATACTTCCATCCGAACATGGTAGAATTTTGAATTATCATGTTAATGCTGATGTATAAAGCTAATGTACTGGTGCTAGTGCCAAAGTTATATCTAGAAACTACTATTTTGAGAGAAATTTGGGTTCCGCTAAAACTGTAATCACTCAATTATGTTCACCATAAGTTTCATTAAATCTTACGCAAGAAGCTTCATGATGTGATTGGAGCACAAAAGGAGATATAGTTACCCAAATGTTTGATTTTTCAGCGACTATCGCTTATGCTAACTTTGCCCTAACCTTATTTCCAACTACCGGAGCAACTTGAAAATACTTGCCATTTAATATTTTATACAATCTTCCAAATTCTACCCCAACACTGTCAGCTGGTGCAGCATACGAAACAATTTGTATTTCAAGTGTGGGATCAATAATTAAAGAAAAATGTTTTTATTTAAAAAGTATCACGTTACTCCACTGCTCTAAACACAAAAGTCAAGAGAAGTAGAAATCAAGAATAGAAAAGTTTTGTGTTAGTATAAAATGATTTGAAATGATTTGTTTCAGGAATAATGAAAAGGGTAAGAAATTTCTATATGACGTGATTGTTTTCAGTTGTTCATCATAACAATAATATGTAATCATGTAATCATATAAAATAAGTTTGGGTTTTGATTACTTGATAATGATTACAAGCCCGCAAATCCGTAATCAAACCCACTTGATTATAGATTACAGATTAGTAATCTGTAATCATAATCTCTGTAATCATTAATCATGTAATCATGTAATCAAACCTGCTCTGACAGAGCTGGTTTGATTACAGAAAAAAAAGTAATCAGATTATTGATTACATGATTACGATCAAAAATGAGTAATCGATTAATAATCATGATTATGATCACATTTCGGAGTAATCATGATAATAAATTATTAGTTTATAATCTGTAATCATAGCCTGTGCAAATATGATTACAATTTTTGATTACATTGGAATTGTTGTACATGTTTTGACTACAAAAACATCGAAGTAAAAGCAAAGTTTTTGATTTTTATAAAACTAAGATTAATGAGCCAGCTTGAGAGCTGCTCGAGTTAGCTTAGCCACAAGCCGAGCTAAGCTGACATTGGCCAACTCATGCTTAATCGTGAGCCGAGCTGAGCTAAAATCTTAGCGAGCCGAGCCAAGAAAAACTTGGCTCGTTTGCATTCCTACTTCATGCATACATGCAAAATCTATTTGAATACAGTTAGGAAAATAAAGCCATTGGAAATCAATGTAGTAAGCGCTATCCTTAAACCACAATACTTACAATTGAATATTCTATCCAAAAATTAACTTTCATACAAATTTAAATTTTAAGTCAACATACCGTGCGGTCTCTATGAATTTGAGTGAACTTCCCGGACGTTTGCAAAAAAAATTTTTGTACTTTACAATAGCGAAATTTGTGATAGATGAAAAAGTGGTTGAGTGAATGTAAGATTATTGGAATAAGAAGGCGAAAATCCGGTACCAGCNTTGAGTGAATGTAAGATTATTGGAATAAGAAGGCGAAAATCCGGTACCAGCGTGTTCAAAACTCTCACAAGTTCGACTTTTGCGATAATTTTTAATCTTAAAAGCGCTAACTAAGCTTTCGTAGCAACGATTTCAGTAACTTGAGAAGTTCATAATATATGAAAATTTTTACATACGATCAATTTTTGCTTTTCTGCAAAATCATTTCTCAAAAATTTTCAGCCTTCTCATTTGAACGCACTGTATATTGGAGGAAACTTAGTATAGTGGTTTTGACCTAAATTATTATACTAAGCCCTTAATATTTTTCAGTAGTTTTGAAGTAGTGCACAGTATTTTCAAAAACTTGACTAAACCTTTTTTAGTGGCATATATGACATCAATGTCATTAAATGAACTTGAGGCACAAGTTTAGATTTGTTCTAGTAATTGTAATATAATATTTTTACGGTGCGTATTATATATTCAAGTATTGATTTATAATAGCTAATATGAAGCTTGAATGATTTTAGTTTTCTAATCAGTACTACAGTTGTTCAATAAGCAAGAGGAATTCAACTACTCCAATTTGGTAGAACCAGCCACAAAGCAACGTGACGGAGCCAAGTTTCTTAGTTAAAACCAGGAGAGTTTTGTTTATTTACATCTGGGTAGACCTGTTTACTTTGAGTGACAAAAAATGAAATGTTGAAATCATGTTTACAATTTAATGCGCCTCAGAACTTTTGGGCCATGTTGTCAAAAGCTATGTAATTTTCATATATCGATTTCTGGAAGTACAACATTTTCTAAATTANCTTTTGGGCCATGTTGTCAAAAGCTATGTAATTTTCATATATCGATTTCTGGAAGTACAACATTTTCTAAATTAGAATTTCTTTTCCAACAATTGGTTATAAGATACTATTTTCTTTCCGTTTATTAATACTTAACAGTCAAATTAGTCGATGAAAATCCTATGGGTACGACATGTTGATCCAAAAGTTGTGATAGCTATGGACAGTATTTCTATGTAAAAATTTTGTCAATTTGATAATTTTTATATTCCAAATATTTGAATGAAAATATTTGGTAAAAATCAATTATTTGTTGTGATTGAGTTGGGTTGTCAAGGAAAGTCGTGTTTTTGAACTTTTTTGCTCCTTCAATTTTGAATTATTTCTTGTGTCATCTTACTTACTGGACCATTTGTTTAATTGGAAATCACTGGATTGAGCATTCCTGTCATCGAATCCTGTCGAAGCTGTTCCTTTACGGTCATCATCTTTACTACAAACCTTGTCAAAGT
>NIPM01000406.1:0-113891 GCA_002738285.1 Holacanthella duospinosa | reverse complement strand
ATTCAACGAGGAAACGCCACTTCCATTTTGGGCACTCTTCCAAAAGGAAAGCATTTCGAAGAAATTTTCTATCTTTAACTTGCTTTTCAATAGATCCACTTCTGTTCTTTTAATATTAATTTTTTTTTGTATTTGCATTAGGAAAATAAAATCAAGTTTGAATGAAATATTTTTGAATAAAAAATTTGATGTTTTCTAAATCTAATTTAAACACTCTCTACTAAACTATTAGGTAACCTACAATTGGAAGACGTGGTAATGAGATTCATTTTTGTCATAACTACGAATTATTTTATCCTTTTTGTGTTTTTTGTTAAAAATTAAGCTTATTTGATTTTACTATTATTCATTTGCCAGGTGAACTTTACCCAGAAAATCGAAATAGGAAGAAAAACATANTTAAGCTTATTTGATTTTACTATTATTCATTTGCCAGGTGAACTTTACCCAGAAAATCGAAATAGGAAGAAAAACATACTTGTATAATTTCGAGAAAAATTGGAAACAATTTAGCAGCGTGTGTATTGATTTTGAGGCTACCCGTATATTCGGTAACAAGGTGATAAAAAATTTTCTGTTATTGCTCCCAAACAAATTAAAAAAATTTCCTAACTCATCCACATTAGTCTCCTTCTGACTCCGATTCCGAGTCGATTCATGACTCTGGGAGTCGACTCCGAAGTCATGCAGTTGACTTCGGAGTCAAAAAATTTCTGACGCAAACGTTGATTTATAATATTCTGACTTTGTTACAACTCATACTATGCAAGCTACTCCTGCTTATAATATCTTATGTGTATCAATTACTGAAATAGAGCAAACTTCTGTTATAATAACTCGTTTGGCATTCCTGACAGATACATGATGAGTCCAAACAGAAATATTATTCAAGTTTAATAAACGGATTGGTATGATATTGGGTGGTCTTGTAACTGAAATGCGCTGTATGTACTACTTATGATAATTTTTTTACTACAGAGTCGAACCACTGATTACGGACTATGTCCAAAAATTTGCAAAGCCGGATCCAGTACTCCGAAGTGATACTGAAGCCGGAGTCAGTGATTCCCGGGTTACTAACTCCAACTCCGGGCCAAATCGGTGTCATATTGAACACTAATCCACATTAAAGCAAAGCTTGTAAAATTACTTTTCCCGAAGAGCGTGGTGACAATTCGTAAAAAATGAACGTTTAAATATTCAATTAACTCAATTAAATTTAATTATAAGTTGAATAGCCTACAACTCATTTAGTCATATCATATGACACCTTACATATGTGTTGTAAGTATGTCGAAAACATATGAAAACAAAGTTTGTTAAATCTAACATAAAATGTTTTTACAGTATTATCCAAACTTATTCTTTAAAAAATATAGTAAATAAACGGCGCCAAATTTTGAACATAAGTTGATACGATTAAAAGTGAGTGATAAAAAATTTCGTTGCATATCAAAATGATTTTTGAAAGTTGAGATTTACCGATGGTATGTAATAATAATAGTAATGAACCTGTTCTCTTCAAAATCTACTGCTTATTCTATCATTTTGGATATTAACCTCCAGAGAGATTTGCACTCTTCTTGTTTTGAATTTCTCTTAACTCTTCATTTTGCAGGATCATCCCCACAGCAATAATAATCGTTCCAATTAAATCTCACAAGTCTCACTCAGCCTTAAAATCCCTAACAGTCTTCGACCCAACCGTAGAACAGTATAAACAATTATTTGAACTTTTACAATTTATATTACAAACTTTTGATAGTGAATTAAAGTTTTATTTTAATGAACATTATGACAAAAATGTATCAATGAAATGAAAATTATAAAAATAACAATTAATTGAAAACTGGACGACGACACCAAGTCCCACCACAGGGTTTGGGGCAACACAATTGCCCTTTAGTACAACCCAATTGTGTACAATCTGTATAGTCACATGTTGAGACTACTCCATTTGCAATAGGTGGGCATTGACCTCCTCCAACACCTTTGTTCCCTACACATTGAGCAATAGTGCGGCAACGGACACCACGACACACTTTTTTTGTTTCACAGGTGTAACCATATCGACATCTTACCACAGCACAAATGTCATCTAATCACAAAAAAGTTTTTTTTAATAAATTGCATAAACCAAATGTAAATTTTTCAAACAAATAACTGACATCCCATACTCAAAATTACAAAATAGAGAGACTAGGGGTCTACCAATAGCGTGCGTGGATTTGCGTGAGATTGTGTAAGGTTCCTTTTTTACGTGGAAGTGTGTGTTTGTGTAAAAACCAAGAGATATTTTACGAAATTGTATCCTTTTTCATTGGTTAGAGTCACTAAGCCCATCCCACTTGAATGAGACTGTGTAAAAGAGGAACCTTACACAATCTCAACCAAATCCACGCACGCTATTGGTAGACCCCTACTAACTAATGTAACACTTCCTAATACTTGTATAAAAAACATTAAAATGCTAAAGTATTAAAAAAAGTTTTTTTAAATAAATCATAAATTTAATTTATAATACGTTTATAATGTACCATTAATTTTGAAAATGTTTTTCTTAAGCACATTAATTACTAACTATTTGTGATTTGTAAAGAATTACTTATGCGTTAATAGGAACTTACACTGAGGCTCAATTGGATCGCATCTGTATTGTGGACAGGGTACTGTAAAACACTGTTTGGTTTCCTCAACACATTTCGTATTGGGTTCACATGTTGCCGTTGCACATGCGTCTGTTTGTGGAAAAAAAAAATTTTTTTTTTTAATATTCGATTATGATTGTAATATAAAATTAAAATTTTACCTGGATATGACTCAATTTCAGTTCCACCATCACCGCCTGCAATCTGTCCAACAAACACTGTCAAACACAAGCCTAAAAGGCAAAATTGAATACTTAGAGAATTCATTTGATGTGAGTCTTCCAATCAAAAAAAGAAGTGTTGACAAATAATTTTTAACTCAATTCAATTTATGGCAATGAGTGTTGAGGTTTAAATACACGACTGTAGGGGCTTTTAGAAGTTTGACAGGTTTACTAATATATAATAGAAAACTTGTGGTAATAATAACATCTTAATTCTGAGAATTCAATTACGTCATTTTATTCTTTTACTTTTTGTAATGAATGACTTTTCATGGGAATCACATTTTCTCATTATTCTCTCTTGCACTTCTTCTATTATAATTAAGGTTGAGTACACAAAACTAACAGGATGACGTCACATCAACACATTTAAATAGCATATATTCTGAGAATAGATAGTATAAAAAAGTTCTAACATCCTTTTCTCAATTTTTCCTGGGTGAACTAAATGATTGTGTTATTTTAGATAATAACCTCAAGTAGTAGTACAAAAATTTGTAAATTTATTCACCTTATTCATTTTCTATATATTTTTAATATACAAAAAGATAAATTTTTTTTTACGTATTAACATATTTTTTGGCAGGATTGTTTATGCCTGCTAGGTCTTCGATTATGAAATTTATGTGGTCACACATATGTCCAAAATGACACAATATGTTTTTGATAGATATGTAATAATTGGTTGCAAAGTTAGGATGTAGAAGTAAGGAGCGAAAAAATCGTAATTATTGTATTGAGGTTTCCTGAGGTATGTGTCAGTTGAACACTCATGTATCCCACTGTGCCATTTTCAATTTTCCCCATTTAAAATTATTAATTGTTTTTTATTAAAATTGTTTAGCGAATACTTATGCTACCCCTGCAGCTTGTCTTGGGCAAAGAAAAAAAAACATTGTTTAGAACACTGCATTTGTCGTTTTACCAAAAATATTATACTTTATTATACTATTTTCGAACATAATTCTGAGACACTACATCAAGGGATAGGTGTCTCAAAATTATTTTCGAAAATTTTAATTTTCAGTAAATTAATTCCTTTTGGCCCTTTGATCTTGGTGATCTGATTTTCCATACTTTTGAATATTTTTTCAAATAAAAATATCGTTTGGACTGAAAAAAAAGTTTTATATAAAAATATTGTGGATATAATTAAAGTCCTAGATATTCTCCAGCAGAGAGAACTGGCCAAAAGTAGTTTCTCTAATATACTAAAAGATCTGGAGATAAGTTTCAAGAATGTATAATAAAACAGTTTTCTTAAGATAGACAAAGTTTAATATTTTAAACAAAATTAAAATTCATAATTTTAATTTGCTCGAAATGGTGTTCGAATTCGAAATCCGTTATTCGAAGAAGATCAAAATCCAAATTTAATTCAACTTTTGAGTCGAAATTGAAATCGAAATTTACGTCTCGGTACAAACTGTAAGCTAAATCGAAATTCAACATTAATCATTCGAAATCGAAACCCAAAACTTTTCTGTAATTCAAAATTTTGAATTTAGATTTCAAGCTAATTTAGAAGTGCACAGTTTGATATTTAGGCAGTAAAAAACTGAGTTAATTGAACAAAAATAAAATAAAAATAAAGTGAATAAAAAACAAAAGTTCAAAACATTACGATGTGTTCAATCATCGATTATTTTGATAGAGTTGACACGAAGGATCAGTGTAAATATTGCAGGAGAGGTAATTTAATTTTAAATCGGATCAAAAATAAAGAATTTCAAAAATTTATTTAAGAGTCTTTAATCGAAAAGAGCAGGTGTAATTTAACGTCTTTGTATCACCCATTTTCAGCTTTGAATACGAATTATGCTCATTTTACTGTAAAAAGATTAAATATAAAATTTCTGTGAATCTGAGTCACTGAGTCATGGCTCAGAGTCACAAAGTCATGACTCTGAGTCACCTGACTCTGAGTCAAGCTTCATGAGTGATTCTATAAGAGTCACTGAGTCAGGTTCACTGAGTCATGACTCTGACTCAGTGTGAAAATGGGAGTCAGTGAGTCTATCATATCGATTGTAAATAAAGTCTCTTTCACTTTTTGAACTCGGTTTTCCTCCGCCTATACCGGTTTATTTACATTTCAAAGAACCACTACCACAGACACCACATATTTGGGCAAATATAGACAACGGTGCGGGAAAAAAATTTTGTATTCCGAAGCACCTCAAATTTTGATGAAACTTATTTTGTAGACTAATATGTGGTCGCTGATCACGAATTTGGAAAAAAATTTTACCGGACACGTATAAAAAAAAAGTTACAAATTTTTTTAAATGGAACAAAAATAGGATTTAATATGCATTCGTTGTTAGGATTAGGATTCGTTAGGTTGTTAATCAATAAAATATTTCATCAGTATTTTGTTATCATGGGAAAGAAATTGCGGCGCGAAATCTCCGGCGCATCTCGCGCGCCTACGATAGATGTTGAAAGAGCCTACCGCTCGTTCAACTATATAAATCATTAGTATATAAAAGTTGACAGTCCGAACAACCTGAAAGCGATATCCGTTACAGGTATGCAATCACGCTCAACTAACCCAATCACGATTGTGCATGTTACCGATTGGTATTTGCGTGAAAACGTCTATTGCCCAACAAAAACATTGACAAAAATAACCTCTCAACCTAAATAATTGCAAAGAAAAACTTTTTTTTTTGATGCATTTTCGGTGAAAATTTTTTTCGCATTCGTGATCGATTAGCGACCTCATATTTGTCTACAAAAAAAATTTCATCCAAATCCGAGGTGCTTCGGAATATCAAAGTTTTACCTTTTTTAGTTCGACTAATGATTTATATCAGATTCATAATACTCGTGTAATTTCTGATTAATCAACGTTTCACTTGCTCAAATCCGGACAAATACGTATGGGTAGGTCACTGCAGAAAAGAAATTTTTTTTGCACAAATTTGTGAAATTTTTTTACAAAATTTCACTTGACCTCCAACAATAGATGTCAGATTCGTAATCTACATTAAATTTCTGATCGATTGAGGTTTCACTTACCTAATTCCGCGAGGAGTGTATTTCCTTTAATTATACCTTATACGTTCAGGAATAAACCTAAAAAAAACCTAATCAAGTAATCTTATGAAATAGACCTAAGTCGGGATGTTGCGGATAGTATATCATTCAGATTTGATGGATATAAAAAAACCGGCGCGAATATACGGCTCGGATATCCGCGCCGGATATCAGGATTGGATATCCAGCATGCATGCTTGATAAAACTCGTATTGCACATAATTTAGAAACATGATGCATTTTTACTCATTTCACGCGAAAATGCACGGGCAAATGTAAAACACTTTCTAATACATCTAATATGCACTGCAATATATTAAATGTAATAAAGTTATTCACTAATTTCTTAAGATTTGTGAAAAATTTGTCTAGAAAATTATCCACGCGTACCGCTATAAGTATTTAGTATTCGACAAATAGTCTATACGGCTGTTTTAGTCGCCGGATAACTAGTTGCCGGATATCCGAAATACACCTAGACCTTAAGTAAAAACAAATAAAGAATAATTAATGGTAAACAGAATTAAATCGAAATTGGGCAAGTTTTTGAGCCGATGATGCTCTTTTGAAGCTTAAATGTGCCAAGTTTTCAAAAATTTGCACGAAATTTTCGAACCTAAAGGGAAATAATTCGTAGCGACAGCTGCTTAAATTCTACCAGCGTGAGTAGTTAAAATTATTAGAAGCCGATCATTCTTCATTGAGGCGGACAGGCGAGAAAAAAAAAATTTTTTTTCGCACAAATTCGCAAAATTTTTGCAAAATTTTACTTTACCGCCACAAATAAATGTTAAATTAGTGATCTGCAGAAAATTTACAATCGATTGAAGGATCACTAACCTGAATCCGGCCTTGTAGCATTAGACAGGCAGTAAAGAAAAAAAAAATTTTTTTGCACAACTTTCCAAATTTTTTGCAAAATTTGACTTGACCGCCAACAATGGATGTCACATTCGTAATCTACGCTAAATTTCCAGTCGATTAGTGTATAACTTATTCGAATTTTCGACAGGGGAATATTCTACAAATAAGCGGTTTGTGAATGTGTAGTGGGAATTGGGCAGGAGACCAACTCTGCAGCAGTAGCCGTTTGGTGGGATTGGATATACGGCCGCAGAGCTAAACCTCCGTGTGGAGGCAAAAAGTGAATTCAAAAAGTGAAAGAGACTTTATTTACAATCGATAGTAGTAGAGGTCTATCATACTTTGAGGTGAGCTATTTTACTCATTAAGGTTAGAACTTTCTTAAATTAAGGCTTCCCTTTGGATAATATTTTTAGAGCTAGATATTTGCAAACTATCCTCCATCAACTCACAGTTCATACAAAGTCATCTCGCGTACAGAAAACCTGCAACCACATAAAGTTGAAAACTACTATTTATTTCTCTTCCTTTTCCCCGTAAAGGGTCCACCAGAATTAAGTACCATATGGCGAAAGCACAAGGGTTAAAGCATATGCCAAAAAAATGTGGTGTTCCTACTTCTCTCTGTCATTCTTGTCTCTCCAGAGATTTGCACGCGTACTCTAACAACCGACAACACAATCAAACATTCGATTACTTGTTTCATTTCAATCATTTATTACAACCAAATCACGCTCATCAGATCATCTTCTATTGGTTTAATCTCGACTCATTGGCTTGGTAATTGAATTAAACCATCAAACTGCTTATACCATCAGTAGGTTTACGCACTTGGAGGTAAAGTTTAATAAAATTTGTATGAACTAAGATGATTACATCGTAAAAAATAATTTGATAAATTTAAAAACGTATTTTAATTTCTGTATAACATCACTTTATTTTTGAATCATTATTTGTCAACTAAAAAAAAAGGGTTGGTAATTACAAAACTATAAATCAAATAGAAATATTATAAACAAAATTTTCATTTATATTTTACCGATGAAAATGAATTAATTGATACATTTTGCAAATATTTTAATTTTAAGAATATTTAAAGGTTCATTCGGGTGAAAATGTACAGAATCTTGTACCTCATAAAGTACAAGGTTTTGTAACCTTCGAGACAGGATTCTACTAGAGGGCTGCGGGAACCCAGGAGAGGGCTACGGGAAACTGCGGGAGGGCTGCAGAAAACCAGGCGAGAGCTGCGGGAACCTACTTGAGGCCTGCGGGGACCCACGGGAGGGCTGCGGGAANGGAAACTGCGGGAGGGCTGCAGAAAACCAGGCGAGAGCTGCGGGAACCTACTTGAGGCCTGCGGGGACCCACGGGAGGGCAGCGGAAACCCACGGGAGGGCTGCGGGAACCCACGGGAGGGCTTCTGAAGCTTCGCGGCAACCCTATTGAATACTAAGCGAAAATGTTAAATATTTAATCCTAACATTGTTAATACGATACAAAATTTGTTATTAATTAACTTGGTCAACGGAATAAGGAGAAAACCAGGGACAGACGGTAGACGGTTATGGGGGTACCTGAAGTCCGTTGTTTTTCAAGATCCTCGCCCTGAGACAATTGAACAAATGAAAGCGTCTATTATCGGATCCGTTGCTGCAATCCCTGTTGATACTTTTCATAATGTACGACGGGAATTCTACGATCGCCTGGGTTACGTTACTAATGCCAGCGGAGCTCATTTTGAGCAATTTATTCGTTGAAATATAGACAAACAATTTTATTAGAAGTTTAGCAGTTTATACGATTGGATCATTTCGAATATGTATAAAATAATGATAAATTTTTGATTCAACTACCGTTTAACCTTGTAATAACTTTTTCTTACTTCTAGCACTGTCTGATGCAGTGCAACACTCTAAATTTCTGACGTATTTTTCATAAAAACTTTCTCCATATGGTACTTAATTCTGGTGGACCCTGTATAATTTCCATGTATAAATATTGTGTGGTTCACTTTCTCCAACAGACAAAGAAAAATTGTTACAAGATCGAGAAAATCTGGCTTGGATACACAAACTACAATGACGCAAAAGTTTTGACCGTAACCTCTCTCTAAAATAACGCCTTAATACAGCTTTATGCCTGATAGATATTCAGTCCAAAATATTTAATAAGAATATGTTATTCCCCTAAAGATTTACCCAATCCCAAAAAAAAACAATAGAATGAAGCAACTAAATTTGTACTTACATTGTAAGCCATAAAATTTTCCACCTGCTACAATTGTATACTACTATCTATTTAAACCTCAACACTCACCGGAATAGCTACAATTCACATTTCAATTATATATCTCAACACCAATTATTCTCATCGGAAGACCCGCAATACAATGGATTCATTAAGTATACAGGGTCCACCAGAATTAAGTACCATATGGCGAAAGCACAAGGGTTAAAGCATATGCCAAAAAAATGTGGTGTTCCTACTTCTCTCTTTCACTCTTGTCTCCAGAGATTTGCGCGCGTACTCTAACAACCAACAACCCAATCAAACATTCGATTACTTGTTTCATTTCAATCATTTATTACAACAAAATCACGCTCATCAGATCATCTTCTCTTAGTTTAATCTCGACTCATTGGCTTGTTAATTGAATTAAATCATCAAACTGCTCATACCATCAGTAGGTTTACGCACTTGGAGGTAAAGTTTAATAAAATTTGTATGAACTTACATCGTAAAAAATAATTTGATTAATTTAAAAAAGTATTTTAATTTCTATATAACATCACTTTATTTTTGGATCATTATTTGTCAACTAAAAAACAAAGGGTTGGTAATTACAAAACTATAAATCAAATAGAAATATTATAAAAAAATTTTTCATTTATATTTTATCGATGAAAATGAATTAACTGATACATTTTGCAAATATTTTAATTTTAAGAATATTTAAAGGTTCATTGTTCAGTCGGGTGAAAATGTACAGAATCCTGTCTCCAAGGGTACAGAATCTTGTACCTTATAAAGTACAAGGTTCTGTAACCTTCGAGACAGGATTCTACTAGAGGGCTGCGGGAACCCACGGAAGGACTGAGGGAATTAACTGGAGAGCTGCGGGAACCCACGGTAGGGCTGAGGAAACCCATGGGAGGGCTGCGGGAACCCACGGGAGGGCTGTGGGAACCCATTGGATGGCTGCGGGAATTCACGGAAGGGCTGCGGAAATCCACGGGAGGGCTGCGGGAATCCACGGGAGGGCTGCGGGAAACTAATGGAAGGCTGCGGAAATTCACGGGAGGGCTGCAGGAATTCACGGGATGGCTGCGGGAACCCAGGGGAGGGCTACGGGAAACTGCGGGAGGGCTGCGGAAAACCAGGCGAGAGCTGCGGGAACCTACTTGAGGCCTGCGGGGACCCACGGGAGGGCTGCGGGAACCCACGGGAGGGCTGCGAGAAACTACGGAAGGGCTGCGGAAACCCACGAAAGGGCTGCGGGAAACTATGGGAAGACTGCGGGAATTCACAGAAGGGCTGCGGGAACCCACGGTAGGGCTGCGGGAAACTACGTGAGAGCTGCGAGAAACTACAAGATGGCTGCAGGAACCTGCGGGAGGGCTGCGGGAACCTACTTTAGGCTTGGGGAAACTCACGGGAAGGCCGCGGGAGGGCTGCGGGAACCCACGGGAGGGCTTCCAAAGCTTCGCGGCAACCCAATTGAATACTAAGCGAAAATGTTAAATATTTAATCCTAACATTATTAATACGATACGAAATTTGTTATTAATTAACTTGGTCAACGGAATAAGGAGAAAACCAGGGACAGACGGTAGACGGTTATGGGGGTACCTGAAGTCCGTTGTTTTTCAAGATCCTCGCCCTGAGACAATTGAACAAATGAAAGCGTCTATTATCGGATCCGTTGCTGCAATCCCTGTTGATACTTTTCATAATGTACGACGGGAATTCTACTATCGCCTGGGTTACGTTACTAATACCAACGGAGCTCATTTTGAGCAATTTATTCGTTGAAATATAGACAAACAATTTTATTAGAAGTTTAGCAGTTTATACGATTGGATCATTTCGAATATGTATGAAATAATGATGAATTTTTGATTCAACTACCGTTTAACCTTGCAATAACTTTTTCTTACTTCTAGCATTGTCTGATGCAGTGCAACACTCTAAATTCATAAAAACTTTCTCCATATGGTACTTAATTCTGGTGGACCCTGTACAATTTAGTCTTTTAAGCCTGTTTCTGACAATTTTTGTTGGAAAACTGTAATGGATGATGTGAATGTATTTAAAGCAAATTCAAGTAAGCTTTTAATTTTTACCTTAAATTAAATCGCCTCTTTTAAAATAATGTTTCCTATAATATCAGATGACAATGACACGCTGACCCTTGCAAATCATTTCCGTGATTCTCATAAGAGATGTGTTAATGGTAACATCGATTGTGGTTTTCTATTCTGTCGCGAATTGTACTAATTGTACTAATTTTATTGAAATAAAATTTTTTAATCTCGTAAGTTTCATATATATTTACGCTATTTTCTAAATGTTGTTATGTTGTTATCTATATATAACGTGTTTAAAAACAAAATTTTCAAAATATATTGCACTTTAGTGAACAAAATTACAGTTTTGCTATATTCATAGTATTATTTTCAAAATATTTATTTTTATATGAGTGTTGAAAAATACTCTTGTGTTAGTCTATTTAAGTATTTATAACCTTGAGTGTGGTGTGTTCATTTCCTTGTTTAAAAAATTTCTATGTATGAATTTGGTGTAAGCGGCTTATTAAAATTGTTTTTGTGATATCTAGGCAACCCTTACAAGGAGATGAACTGTAAAGATGGATTCATTTGTAAAACAAGAGATGTACTTTTTAGGGTTAAGCATAGTATAGACCTCGTGTCTTCACGGTGGAATCGGCTTGTGAAATGAAAAATGTTCATTCCACTCGACTTTTCGCCTGCACGGTTTAGACCGCTAAGTTTTCCACCGTAGAATCGATTCATGCAAAAGAGAATGTTGAGTTCCTCCAACTTTTCACATCTCCGGTTTAGACCTGTTTTTTGACGAGTTCTCGATGAAAATTTCCCCAAAAATGAAATATCATTCCTTTCCACGTAGATCATGCGTGAAATTAAGACAATTCTTTCCGGGGAATTTTGTTTCCCGCTCTATAAAATCTGAATTAGAATAATTCAAAAGAGCATGATTAATTTTGTTTCAAAAGTTTGGATTTTTGTTTTAATTTTATCAGATTTGATTGATCATTACTTGATTAGTTTCCTATTTTTTGTAAGTCAAGATAGTGATCATAAATTCTGATCAGCACAGTGGATAGCATATTTAATGTGATCAGGTCTACGTATTCTGATATAAAGCGGCGTTCATCAAACGAGAACAAACTATCCGATTCGCAGTTAATCGAACTTGCGAGAGAAAGTAAAGCAACAATTTTTGTATCTGATTTATCTAACCCAAACCATAAGAAGCCAGATGCAATCTTAGCAGCATGGGAGTACATTTCAGAAGCATCTAGTTTCACAGGTATCGTAATAAAAATTAGATTACTAAATAATTTTAGAAATGGTATTTCATGATTAAATTTTTGTTACACCTTCTAGTCTCCGATTGTAACAGAAATTGGAAGTCTTTGAAGGACAAGCTTAGGCCTATTATCACAACTAACTCATCATCTGAATCCGTTATCCAGCCTTTAATTAAAATTAATCAAATTGAAAACAAGTTTTAAACTACAACCTAAATATCCTACCCCTGACCCAACCCCAGTTGATACAATAGTCTAACCTCATAGACTTTTACTGTTTTAGTTAAAAATTTAGTAAAGGTTTTATTTTCAAGGTCGGTCGATTCTATGCTGTTTGACATGGAGTTGTAGTCTATTTTTACTCTAGTTTGTTTTGAATTTAGTTCAAATATTATTTCCCGCCGTTGAACTTTTTTATTTCACAACAGGTTTAAACTCAGGGAACTTAAGATAAGGGAATGGCGGTATGCAATCTCTTCTCAAATTCTCTTTCTCTCAAGTAGAAGTGACGTCATTGTTATGCAAGCTCTCAAAGTTCACAACTAAACAACATGCCTTATTCATACTTTAGATGAATTTAGACTGTTTTAACTTCAATTTAAAAATCAGATATGCATTTTATTTTGACGCGCAAATGTGTTCAAACAATTGAGTAATTTTTCACAACAATATTATTTATTTCGCTAATTGTTTAGCCTTTATTTTAATTTTAGACTTGCAAAAAGTCCTTTCGTTGACATTTAATTTTCTCTGTGTATTTAAAAGTTTGATTCTAATTTTTAGTCTGATTAAGCTTTCCCAGAATAATTTTTAGAATTCCAGGAAGCTTTTACAATATTCAGGTGGGAAAATCTTTGGATAAAATGAAATTCAAACATTCAACCGTTGTCATAAGTGTTGCATTTTGTCTACTTCAAAACCGAAAAGTTCGAAATGCTTTGAGCAAATGAGTGCAATGGACAAGATGATTTTGTCTTTTCTTTTGCACCGATTTAGCCAAATTAAAGTCAACGATTTTTCCTTTGGAAAACGATGAATCTCAAGCAAATATTTGCTTGTTATAATAAAAATGGGATTATTATAAACAATGAGAAGGGCTTATTTGTAGAATAGCTACCCTCTTCCCTCTGATAACTGATACGTTAATCCACTGGGAATTTAGCGTCGATTACGAATCTGAATCCATTGTTGGCGGTCAAGTCAAATTTTGCAAAAAATTAAGAAATTTGTGCCAAAAAAAATTTTTTTTTTGCTAGAATATGTCTTACCCAAAGGTAGTCCGGATTTCAATAAGCTATGCATCAATTGATCAGAAACTTAACGCAGATTACAAATTCAACATTCATTGTTGCCTGTCAAGTCAAATTTTTAAACAAAAAGGATATTTTTTCAATTTCTTTTTAATTTTTATTATTTATATTATTTAAATAATTATAAGCAATGAGATGTAGAGAGGATGCAATTTCTTAAGATTTTTTATGAGTTTAGGTTATTAGGTTTTTTTAGGTTTAGGCTGTTAGGTTTCATTAGGTTTAGATTGTTTAGTTTTCTTTAGGTTTACGTAGTTAGGTTTTCTTTAAGTTTAATTTGTTAGGTTTTTTTTAGGTTTAGGTTAGATTTTTTTAGGTATAGGATGTTAGGTTTTTTTAAGTTTAGGTTGTTAAATTTTTCTTTAAATTTTTTAGTTATTTTTAGGTTTGCTTTTAGGTTGTTAGGTCACTAGGTACTCTTTAGGTTAGTTAGGTTGTTACATTTTCTTTAGGTTTAGGTTGTGGTCTCCAATGATTGATGTCAGAATCCTAATCTGCATGAAATTTCTGGTCGATTCACGTATAACTTGCTGAAATCCCGACCAATGCCATTGGGTAAGTCATACTAAAGAAATTTTTTTTTTGTCACAAATTCACAAAAAATTTGCAAAATTTGATTTGACCGCCAACAACAGATGTAAAATTCGTAATCTACGCTAAATTTCCAGTCGATTAATGTATCACTTACCCGAGTTCGAGAACGGGACTATTCTACAAATGTTCCATGAGAAGTCATAAAAATGCACGAGGAGATATGTTAGGGATTTCGAAGTGCATAACAGTGACGTCATTCCCAGACAATTTCACTCTCAAAACCATCTCTGTGTTGTACCGCCACCCCCTGGTCTAAACTGGTGTTGTGAACAATGCGTGAACAGATCCTTCGGAAAAGTCATACCACTGAGAAATCCTTGTGGAAAGGAAATTTTTAAGCAAGGAAGTGGAATGGAATAGGTGCAGAAAAATTTCCCAGAGAAAGTTTGGAGTGGAGATTTTGAATGAAAATTTGATTACACCAGGGTGAGATGTAATTTTCATCTACGAAAATTCCACGTGTAAACTGATGTCTATATTAGCCTTTAGTCTATAAAATAAAAAGTATGTAGTCATGACAAACATCTTTATTATTCCATATAATCAACATGAATGATATTGCTCGAATTCATTGTGAATAATATATGCACATCTACGGTAAGTTTCAGGTGCTAGTTTTGTAAATGGAGTCACCCATAAATTACGTCAACGTATCTTCCGTTTCTTTCAAATTGGGGAATGCAAATTCAGTATTTCAAGGTGAGCAAAATTTCTCACGAGATAAACGATTGATGGCAAAAAATGCAATAGGATAAGATTATAAGCTGATGATCCAAATACGGTGATCACAGTTTCTCCCATTTGTCAACAAGTTAAAAGAGTATTGATTAGTATTTTTGAAACATAAACTTCAAAACTAAGAAAACAATCGTAATTTAGTTGAAGTCTGATTATTTGCATTTTATCAAGTTGATGTTACACTTCACGTCTGAGTTAATTCATAATGCACATGTTGAAAACAAATCAAGAAACAAACTGTTGACATTATTTTCCATGAAAGATTAGACGTAGGAAAAATTAATTTGGACAAAATGCAATGAAATTATTATAATTAGTAATTGTAATTTTTGTTAATATATAGTAATGCGCAAATTGTAGTTTCAGTTCTTGAATAATGTAATGCATATTTCGTAATTTTAAGTTTCAGGTTAAGTGTCCACCTATGAAGATTTGAACAAAATTAATGACAGAAAAGCAAATCAAGAATAATTAAAATTCGTCAAGCATTGCACAAATCGCTTAAAATTCATAAGTAGATAGTTCGCCCAGAGACACAAAACATCCCTGCATAATCAATTAAAAAGGAAGTACGTATTGACTCAAACACAATTACTTAGGATAAAAAAAAATTACGTTGATTGTTACACTCATTACACTAACTTGACAATTTAGGTATTTTCTAAAATTCAGCAAAGCAATTTTTTATTTGTAATGAAAGAAACAGAGTTAGCAGAAGAGTCCAGCATATATGAACTAGGTTCGAAGGACATGTACAATTTAAGGGTGGGGTGCAGGAGTAACTCCTGTAATGACGTCTTACATTAAAGAGCTTTATTTTGGAAATTAAAATTAAACAAAAATTCAAAGCCCACAGCAGTAGAGGCGACACTTGCTAAACCAAGAGCAGCAACTAATTTATAATTTTAACAATTTTCAAGATCGATTTAATTCAGTTAGAATCTTTGTGTCGGTTAGCATGACAATTATCGCTCTTAAGTCATAATTAAAGCCGATCATCAACTGAACCGTTTCGAATTAATTGGTAAGATTTCACCCATAAATTATTTCCACAATTCCTTTTCAACCTTTCACCAATTCTAACATGTTAAAGTAAAATTTTGTCCAATCTTTAAATACTACTTTTAGAAGTAACACAAGTTAAAATTCATATCCATATTCATTTCGTTTTAATTATAAAAAAAGACAAGTTGTTTTGATATTTTGACAATATTTATTGACTTAGTGTTTTTAAAAATTTGGGCTACACGATAAGTTTTTGATGAGACCGTTCCGTACTCATTCCATCACATTAACATCGTTACATCAATATTAATCCTTGACATCATTTGATTGACGTCCCTTTGTGACTGAGTCTGAGAAAGATAAATTTGGCGTTGTTCATTTCAAAGACGATAGTGCAACCGAATTCAAATTAAGCTTTCAAATGTAAAATGTTAAATATGACTTACTTAAATTCAACAAGAAATTTACGAGATTTTGAAATCAACGAGAGATTTAGAAAGAAATATGAACCTAGATATAATTCCAACAAATTGTAAAGCAAATGAATATTCAAATTCTACGCTGAGGGATTATGGCAGAAACGGATGAAATAAAACAAACGAAAATTGGAGTAAATTGACCACTATTTGTATAGATGTGTATTATGAGACAAAAAGTAGAGTAGCAGTTGTGTTTCTCACAGAAGAGTTAAAATGATTAAGTTTAATTAAGTATTGCATCAACATACGAATCACAGCAACGAGCATCTTAATTCAACCTGAAAAATTCAACCCGCCTCCCCAAATTCAAACAATTCTTTGCTAAAGTTTATAAAAATAAAAAAGTAATTAGAATACGCCCAACAAAAACTTATCTAGTGAATGAAAATTTATTTTTAGCACAATTTATTTCAAGACTATCACTGTAATTTACTCGACATAAACAAAACAATCAATTAATTGAATATTGCAGGAAGACACCAAGTGCCGCCACAGGGTTTGGGGCAACACAATTGCCCGTTAGTGCAACCAGTTTGTTTACAGTCTGTGTAGTCACAGGTTGAGACTACTTGATCTGTACTAGGTGGGCATTTACCACCTCCAACACCATTGTTCCGTACACATTCAGCCATACTGCGACAACGGAAATGACGACACACATTTTTTGTTACACAAGTGTACCCACCTCGACATTTCACCACTGCGCAAGCGTCATCTAACCAAAAAAGATTTTTTAATGAAATTCATAAATTATATTCACACAGGAAAATGGTTAAAAGATGTAAATGTGTATCTCACTTTCAAAATTATAAGAGTAAATTATAACTTGAGTATCTCTTCATAATACTCACGAAAATATAAAAACAGTGATATTCTTGGGAATTCTTTCAATACATTATAAATTTAATTGTTTCATAAAACCATGTTCAGAAAATAACTTATCTATTAAGATAAATAATAACATACTTTTAGGCTCGATGGGGTCGCATCTGTACTGTGGACATGGTACAGTAAAACACTCTTTTTTTTCTTCAACACACTTCGTATTAGGTGGACATACTGTAGTTCTACATGCTCCGTTTATGATACCTGATGCTAGAATGCCAAAATTTTAAGACCTGATTATCACTAATATGTAAAGTCTTACGTGGATAAGAACCAATATTCGCTACACCAGCTGCTCCTGAATGTCCAACAAACACAGACAAACTCAACGCAAAAATTCTAAATTGAATCTTTACAGAAGGCATTGGGAGTGTAGCTTCTCCGGTGAGGAAAATGGTTGTCAAGTAATATTATCTGAAAGTAAATTGAAATGACTGTAAGGTTTAAAAAACAATGACAAGAAACTTGTAAGAACTTTTACTACTTATGATAGAAAACTTTTGATAATAGAGGAATTTAAATATTAAGTTTAGGTCTGTACCAGACCTAATTATGAGATTCGCGCCACAAATATGTGACGTAGAAGGACTTTCTCCTTCCTCAAGACTTAGTCCGTCTTTCAAAAACTTAATTCCAGACCTAATTCCCTCTCACTTTAGGTCTGAGATTAAGTCCAAACCAAGAGTTTTTTTTTTTTTGTTTTTCTTCAGTTTATAAGCAATATTTAAGTTTTAGGTTCATTTGTTTTAGTTTTAATTGTAAATTACGTAAGGTTTTTAATAATTAATTAAGTATTGGGTCTAAAAAAAGGTTGAATTTCGAAAAAAATCGAAAGTACGATCTGGCTGTTTAATTAGGAACAGTCAGTTAATCCATTTTCTGTGGATGCTAATTTACATTTAAACATTCTCATAATTTTAGCATATCATTTTTATGAAACCGGAAGTTTAGGAAACAGTGGTCATCTAAAGTATTAAAATCGTAACTAGTTTTCTTAAATTTTACTGGTGGTTAATCTAAGCATCCAACCAATCAAGCCAAATGTTGGTCTGGACTTAATATTTTAGCCTCTTAAGTTACAACAAACTCAGACTCAAACTGAGAGTGTGAAAGTCGAGAAAAATTAGGTCGGTCCAGACCTAAACCTAATAATTAAATTCCTCTAATAATATCTTTTTGTGCCAAATCGTATGTGCCAATTTAGAGCATTGTTACAACTCTACCTGGAATAACATATTCTTATTATTCCGTGTTGCTATTATTCAAACTTTTAGGTTAAGTTTATAGAATCACAAGCATTACAACACATACCTCATCATCAGAATATTAAGTAATATTCTGAAAATAAATCAAATTAATATCTTTCAAAGTACTTCATCATTGCTAGCTGAATTAAAAATTTGTGCAGTTTTTAGATAACAAAATATAGTAGCAGCACATGTTTGAAGTTGATTATCCTGATGGCAGTTTATTTTGTTGTTTAGTTTTTACTAAAATATGAATGAGTTAATTGGTTAACATAAAGCAGCAATAAATCAATAATTTACGGAATTATCCATTCAAGCTAAATTTAAATAATCTAAATTTGTAACATGTTCGATTCGAGCTAAGTTCTGCTATGTCTATCCAATCTCTGTAAACTTCACTTCGCTCCATTTGGTGATTCCTTAGTAGTACCTGTTGCTAAATTGAAAAGATTTAGTATTAATATTATTTTTTAAAACAACGGCAAAAAAAAAAATTCACTTAGGTGATTTAACCTCCCGATATTTAATTCGATCTAGAATTTTGAAGATACTTAGGTACATCCGCAGGGCGTCTGTAAGATAGTAATCATAAGCATTTGAGCTCAAGATAAAATTTACACTAAATATGTTTAAAAAGTTTCTTACCAAAAATCAACGCGCGAAATTCCAAATCAATTAATTTTATTATCCCTTTCCGCCAACTTCACTAAAAACAAGAAGTCAGTTTGAATCTCATCAACTTTTTAATTGCTAATCGAGTGGATTTGGCACACGTCATCTCCCCAAAGTGTCCAATGCAATCTCTCTAAAAATTCTAACAGTTATAAATTATACTACATGAGTATTTTATGGAATGTAAATAAGAATGACACGCTCACAATTGCGAGTCTTTTCTTTTTATCTTGCTTAATTTCTGAGTTAAGGGCTATAAGCTCTTTCAAAGATGTGACTGGCAAATTAATTTCTAAGGATGACAGAGTTGATTTGATATTCTTCTTAGTTAGAGTGCTCATAATTGTCAATTTTCTTGTGCAGCTATTTGATTTAAAGTTTTATTGTAGAAAGCGAGTTGAGTACACCGTCCTCGAACGCTTTACAATAAAATATTCACTAGTCAGCATTTCAGATGAAGTTGTGAGAGGTTCGCAATCAAATTACGTCGGTTATAAGTAACAAGGTTGCATGCAGTGCTGTCAAGTATTAAAACAATTGGAGTTGATTCTGGAATTCTAAATTTTGAGAATGACCAAGGGAATGTGTGATTGTATGGTTGAAAACAAAAGATATTGGCTCTGGAAAATTGTAATATTTTTGTGTACTTTCAACCGAGTCTTTTTGAATTTCACCTTCCGGATCTTCTGGAAACAATTGCTTTTTCTTTACTAATTTCCCACGTTTGTTCCGTACAGCCATTACGCTTAGATCTGACGTAGTGAATTCAATTTCCAGCAAGTGTTTCCTACCGCCTTGGTATGAGACTGTAATTAATAAATTTCGTTCAATCAATTATGATAAATAATAAAGCAGAATACTAAAAATAAATAAATTCTGACACCTAGGATACACCACGAAGCATCGAATGCAATCAATGAGCTCTCGATTGATTCTGCCCTACTGGTGGCTCTCCGTAAAAGTTCTCTTTTGGTGGCTACTGACATATTCCATTTTGAAACCAGAAGGACCGAACAATCTCAACTGAGTTGGATTCTATAAATTCCGCAATAAGATACATGACCCACCTAGGCAAAAGGAATTAGACATTAGTATGTTGAAGGTTCACACCCACCGATTCTTTTTCAGTCATTGGGAAAAGGTAGCAATTTTCACAAATTTCTTCTGCTGTAGTTAAGTAAAGAGGAGAAAATTCTTCTACCATTAAAAATAATCCAATGATGCGAGAATCGCACGGGGACACAAAATATGGTTTATTTGAAAGTTAGCGTTTAACAAGAAACTTAGTTTCATTCGAACTGGTATTGTGCAGATGTTTATAAACTCTAGAATTGTTCTGGATTTTGTGCTATGTTGTCTGCTAAGGAATTGACATCAACACAAAAGGTTGAGAAATGTGCTTTGGAGTATTGAGGAGAGCAGCCAGTGAGTACCAAGGGTCCTTCGGTGCTACTTAAATGAAAATGGACGTCTTCTTACTTAACAACAATTTTATATGTAGTGACTTTTGGGACCATCTACTTCTTTGTATTTCTATCACTCGTCGATAGGCTTGTGCAAGTGGTAAGTTTGGACAACGTATAACACGTTTTAAGTTTCCCAGGTAATTTTCAAAAGGAAAGCCAATAAATTCGTCCAATGTACATAAATATTTTGCATCTTCAGTCATGAATGAGCATACGTCAATTGTAAGACAGACGCTTCTTTCAGTTTCATTGACGAAATCGTTCGACAAAGCTTTTAGTAATTTGGATGCCTATTTATTAAGGGTCAAGCTTGCCTTCCGTGTTACTGGAAGTTAGCAATGTGAGCAACAGATGGTAGTGTTCTTGTGGCAATTCTCTATTGCGAACAATCACTCCCATATACAACAGAAACTGCCGAAATTCTGTCGCCTTCCATACAAGCACATTCTTAAGCAACAAAAGCACAAACGATTTTGTGCTCCTCTTGAAGTAAAACAGCCCACTTGAACATCTAACTGGTGCAGATGATAAAATTTTGAGCTTAACAAATATTCTTTTATCTTTTATGTTCATGTGAACCAAGTGTAAACGTAATATTTCTTGTACAGATATTGATATTTCATAAACATTTGCCATTGTAGCAGTCACAACACAAGTATGTAAAATATTATGTTATAATTGTTGTATAGTCGAAGTGTCACAAACAGTGCCATTATCAGAGGGCGGATACTTACTTATCTACTTCTTTTTGGGAATTGCACCTTCACCTCTGTAACTTCGTATCTTTCCGATTCATGTTATTTGAGGATGAATGGAATGCCCTTATAAAAAGTATTTTAAGTATTTTCGGTTTTTAGGCATTAGGAAGTACTTTCGAAAGCAATTTTGAATATTAAGTAATTAAAAAGTACTTTGTCATGTAATTTGATGTATTAATCGTTCTTTGAGGATAATTTTTCTCATATTCGCTCTAAATTTGCCGATGAGTCAAAATGATAAACTGCAGAACGTTCACAGTTTTGTTCAAAGAATATTTAAAATTATATTATTCGTCCATTAAATTTTCGGTTAGGCGAATTCCGAGGGACCGAAATAAATTGGACTAAAGTGTACAGTTGAAACCCAAAGATTTAAGCCGAATCTTCAGTTGCAACAAACGCTTTTTCACGGTCCCAGTTATAATAAAGACATGCTTTTACGTCGGTTAAAACGAGCGCCAAATAATGGTATACTTTCTGGAGAAACCAACTTTTTTTTCAGGAAAAATTTAATGAAAATTTCCTTTAAACTATATAAAAATCATCAGACTTATGTATTGGAGCTGCGATAGTGTTTAAATTAATCATTCCTTAACCAATAAATCAAAAAATTCGATTTTTGTGATCCAAATTAGCATACAACCGGGTTTTTAGGCTTCAATTAAGTGAATTAATTGAAAATATTGTAAATACTTACCAAAAATAACAAAGTATTGTTAATTATTTTATACTTTTTTATCAGTATTTTGTCGTTTTCTGGCAAGTATTTAAGTAAGTAAAAAGCTGTTTTTTAGAAAGTATATATCCGCCCTCTGGCCATTACCATAACAACTTGGAAAGATACTTTGAATAATATGTTATAAATTTCTGACATAGATCCATCCCAAATGTTTACGAGTAGATGAAGTGCGTCAAGTGCACATAATGCATCATCGTAATTTCCGGAAAACAACCAATCGCTAAATTAAGACATAAGGGTAGTTATTGATAGTTTGATTTTGACAAATATAAATCAGTGCTTGCGATGATATTTTAAACCAAAATGTTAATGTCAGTATATGAATTTACAACATTAGCATGATTTGAATAGTATTAAAAAAAATCTCGCGATGTTTGTTGTTCAAGTGACCCTTTCCAAAATGTTTCGTACCTAAAATTTCTCAATCTCATAAAAAAATTAAGTAGCTATATTTTGACGTTTCATACTATGCTGTAGATTAAAGTGTTGTATATTTGTTTTAGCCTGAAGGAATAGCTGCCGGAGGAAGTCATGGTGTACCATTGGAATATAGAAAAGATCTCTTCCTTTAGCGTGTAGTACAAATGAAATGTTAATGATTTTATAATTTCGCACTTATTGTTGTAATCATAACCAAAACCTGGAATTAACCTAACCAGAATGTACACTAAAAGTAAACTACTGAAATTGCAGACATGATATAACAATATTGTGGCACGGTTTACTTTTTTCACTTTATTTATTCTTGATAGTTTTTATATTGTTGATTATTGTTATGCCCATTTGGGTTCACTCCGGTTGGGAAGGATTCCTAATATTGGGATTGATCTCGGGTTTCTATACTTATCTCGTCCTGCTAGGTTCTGTCTTTTATCCAACTTTCCTAGTTGTGGATATAGTTTCCAGATGTTTTCTTGTGTTCCGGGTCCCGGGATCTAAACCACGGAATGAACCACTCTGGAATGTTCTGCAGCAAGGAGTGTTCTGGGTTGAACTACGGGATAGACTGATCTGAGATGTACTGCGGAACGGACTGTTCTGTGATGTTCTGCGGATCGTACAGGTCTGAGATGTACTGCGGAACGAACTGTTCTGGGATGATCTGCGGAACAGACTGTTCTGCGGGATGTTCTGAATCCGTTCCTCCACGACATTCTGCGGGGTGAGCTGGATCCGTGCCGAACTCAAGTACTGCAGTACGGACTTGATACGAACTCAGGCACAGAAGTATGAACTTCAACCGAACTTAGATACCGAAGTATGAACTTCAACCGAACTTAGATACAGAAGTTTGAACATCAACCGAACTTAGATACAGAAGTGTGAACTTCAACCGAACTTATTATTTTGGGGCTTCTGCCAGAGCGGACTCGGTACTTTACTATACTGATTAGGACTCTGGATACCGGACCCGTTCCGAGTCTGGTTCTAGTTACCGGAATCGTCCCGAACTTGAGACTAGAATTGTTCTACCCCGGGGTCTGGTACTGAAGTCCAGACTCTGATGGGGAATCTCATAATCCTAAAGGGAATTCTGAAATATGTTTTCTGGACTGAGAGGAATCTTTTCCCCGTCTCCTGGGAAGTTAAACGCCATAAATTTATCATTTACAATGATAAATTTTTAAGACAAACATATATAATTAAAACATTTCCTTCGTTTGAAAATACATTCTAAATGATAATTTGATTAAACTGCTTGTAAAAAAAAGTTTCTTCAGAAAGTACACAATTATTTGGCGTTCGTGTTAACCGACGTACAAGCATGTGTCTATTGTAATTGGTGCCTCGAAAAACGTGTGTTGTAACTGAAGGTTCGGCTGAATCTTCGGGCCACGTCTGGACAATTTGGTTCGATTGCATTTTGGTCAATTGGAATTTGCCTTATTCAAAATTTAATGGACGTTTAGTTTAATTTAACTATACTTCTTTGAACATAACAGTTAACTTTTACGCTATGCAATTCATCATTTCGACTCATCGAGCAAATTTAGAGCGAATATGGAGGAAATTGTCCCCGACAAACGATGATTACATCAAATTACAAAACAAAGTACATCATAATTACTTAATATTCTAAAACTGTTTTGAAAGTACTTCCCAACGCCTAAAAACTATAAATACTTAAAATACTTTTTATAAGGGCATTCAATTCATCCTCAAATTACAGGAATGGGAAAGTTACGTAGTTACAGAGGTGTAGGTGCAATACGCAAAATGAAGTAGATAAGTAAGTATCCGCCCTTAGGTTACTACAATTGAGTTGGCTTGCTGGTATCAGAAATGTTTCAATAAATGTACCAATTTCAAAATGTGCAATTTTCCATATGATAATGTTGAAACAGCTTCTATTATTTTGGATTCATAATGTTAACTATTTTTAGAGATTTTAAGAATTGAATCAAATATTTTTTGATGTCAAACTTGCAAATAGTATTCTCTAGAGTTCACATTGGGTTTGAAGGGAATTTCAACATGGGGGGAAATTGTTGAAAACTACTTAAGTTGTAGAAACTAGGCATAAATGATTTAAAAAATGGAGGAATGAATGGAAAGACTGAATCTTGCTTTATAATTTGGTTCTTCTGCTGGCACTTCTCCATAGTGAATCTTGTAGCTCTGTACCCTGTTTTGGAATTCTTGTCTTTAATTTTTTTAAAACCAAGGGCTACCATGTAGTCATTTATTTCATCAGTTATATCATTCTGTAGGTCGTTTGTGTTTGAAAGAATGCTCCAAGATTCAATAGCATCGACAAAGCAATACACATATACCAGGTAGGTCTGATTGTCGGTCATCACAGCCGTCAGACTGGTTGTTGCTAGAGAATAAACAGAAATTAAATTTATTGTCCTTCAAGTAAAAACGGAAGGCAAAATTTAGTTTTATAATGCAACTGATGTAATATATATGTACAAGTCCTAAAGCAAAAATGTGACTTTGTATTGCGTGTCGGACATTTTCTACCTAGAAATAATTAGAAACTGTATGCATGACAGGGTAAAGTACTAGATCATATCGACGAGAGAATGGGAAAAGATTTTGTGGAAATTATTAACGAACGGTTTTGCTGGTTTGTTTCATAAAAAAGTCTGCATTTATTTTGGTTAGGAATATAGAATGTAAGGGTTCCTTGAATTTTTCATAAATTGACCTATGGAATTTACTTATGACTCACAGTTCAAACATCCAAAAGTCGCTGCATTATAAGTGAACAAAATATATTAAAGGTCTGAAAGCGACTACGCCGGTTAAACATACATTTAACCTGTGATTGGTTTTCTTCCACAGATTTTCCTTGTAGTAAACGTTTCATATTTTTTAAATGGACTACACCATTCTGGCAAACGAAAATTTTTCTTACAAAAACTTTCTAAGTGTTTTTAGGTTTTATTTTACCTCATAAGCCACAAATTGACCTCCATCAAAGTTGTTGGAGTTGGCGTCAAATGCTTGCGTCAAATATTTTTCTCTACGGTCATTCGTTTAGGTGATAGGGCTTAGGTGAAGGTGAACACCCAGTTTCCGCATGACCGATAGATTATGTGATCCTAACTGGATAACCACAGAGAAAAATGCAGGAGGGAAAATTTATTCCACTCACCATTTCCAACAGCTTTCCTAGAGGTCATTTTGTGGTTTATGAGGAAACAAAACCAAAAAAAAACTTAGAAAATTTTGAAAACAGGGAATTCTTTTTTTAAATACTTAGAAATTTTGACTGCACCCATTTGGTCGAATCCAGCCTTTGCTACGCCCCACTTCCCCCTCTATGGACGATTTCAACCGGTCGTTCGATCTGAACTTTAATTCCTTACGGCAATGTCAATGTACGGTATATTCTAACCAAAGCAGGTGAAAAAATTAGACACGGCAAATAAAATGAAGACTGGATTTTTTAGAATTGAAAATTCATGACAACATCATGACATGAAAACTACTATATTGTCGGTAGTCGATAGAGTTTAAGTAAAATGACTACTAAAAGTCTAAATTTGTCATAAAAGTTGTTTTCTTTGTAAATTTATTTTTACAGGATGCAGGTGTTCGCCCATCTATTTCGGGTGAAAATGATGTAATGAGGAGCGCGCATATCTTGGTGATTGAGAGAAAAAAAACTATGTCGAATCTGACCATACGGTATGTGTCAAATAATAAATCGAATATTTCTATAGCCAATGGATGGATCCATATGGGGTTTTCATTGCGGGATAGCCCATGATTCAAACCGTACCCTTTGCATTACATTACCCAAACCCTGACATTATCCACATCCACACATCCCGACTTCATACATAAATACATACATACTCTCGAACCAAATAGCATTGAGCCCTTGAAGTTCTCGACGCGAGATTTTTTGTTTTTTATTTTGAACTGTGCGCGTCTTCTCATGTAAATTTTTTGGCGGTTAAGTTAGAAAGTTTTATTTACGATTCAGATAAATCTTATTCTTTGATTTACTTCTAGCTTGCCATCAAAAATTAAAAATGATAGTGATTTAAAGGTGAAACAGTTTCTAATTATGTGGAGGGAGAGTGTATACTAGGAATTGAGTTGGAGACACCTAATTTGGAATTAGAATTGTGATTTAGGTACAGTTATAGAATGTGGTGTGAACATATCAACGATGAGAAGGTCATTCACAGTTCTACACCAAAAACTGAAAACGATATACCTGATCATCACACAAAACAAATTGATTCGTTTTCAATCTCTATAATCAGACAAATCTGTCATCGCTTTTAAGAAAGCAATGCGTATTCCACAGTCGAAAACTTGCACCAAAAGTGTTTAGAATGTGACAAATTTCCAAGAGCTGGTAAAGATACATTCAGAAAATGATTACTTGAAAAATGCAAGTTTAAATATCATAGATTATTCAGTAAACCTGTATTCCTGGAATGTAATGACATAGCAGCTCAACGTGAGTATTACTTGTGCCACGTTAAACATTTCCAGGACACAAGTTACATAATATTTTACTGTAATTAAACCTGGTCTCTCCAAATCAAAAATGAATGGATTTAAAAAATATGAAGAGAAATATTGGATTCGGGATAGACTAATTGATAGAAATATGATATTAATCAAATCTATCCAAAATCCTGATCTAAGATTAGAAATTCTATTGATAGCAGTATATGTGTAGAAATTTTCGAAATTTCTGATGACGACGTCGTTCGCTAAATCATAATGATTACCACAATTTAAGGACTACCGCACACAGCTCCAATTTTAAGATGTTTGTTTGGAAAACTGTGATATGTGAACCCCGCCAAGAGCTCAATGCTATTTGGTTCGAGAGTATATAAATACATTACATACGTAAACCCATGCATTACCCAACCCATGGTCCGACTCCCACATTACCCAACCCGAAGCATTAACCTATCATGGGCTTTAGCAAACCCCGGACATTTCCCGACCACGGGCATGCCCATGCCCAAAGATTACCCCACCTAATATATTTTCCGATCCCTAACATTATGCATCCCCAGAAATTTCTCGGTCTCCGACATCATCCAACCTCAGACATTCTCCGATCCCAACATTACACAACCCAAGGCATTACCCTATCCCAGACATTACCCACCCATGCAATAACCTGACTAAGGGAATATCCCGACCTCGATATTATCCTACCCCGGACATCTACCTACGCCAGGCATTATCCAATCCAAGACATTCTTCGACCCCGGGCACAACCCGATGCCGCTATTAGCCTATTTAATGCCAAAACGCAAAAATTTGCGTATTGACTATACGGCTCCCTACCGTCTACCCAAATCCCTATCACCTATGAACACACCCTAGCACCCAATCTTCCTCGCTAACACCCAACCGCTCTCCCTATTGACCAACCACTCTAACTACGTTTTTGCATTGCTACAGATTGGATTCATTATTTACTTGACGTTTGGTTCGTCAAGTCTTGTTTTTGAGTCTCCAATTGTTTGGAAAATTGTTTAAAGTAAAGTTTATTTGTTAAAATAAATTATTGGGACAATGATTGCCGAGGAAAAACTTGCGAAATGTACCTGAGCAATTGGTGTGCAAATTATGTGTGCGCAATTGACGTTTACGTGCGTAATAAGGATTGTGTGGTGGTAGTTGATGTTTGTATAATCAGTACGCAATGCACAGTCGCTAGTGTTGGTTATGACTTATTTTATAACATCACATGTTGCTACATTCAAAACAGAATCATTTAGTCGAAAGTTGTTTTATCTAAATGGGAATAACCCATTGCATTATTTCTTTTGGGGTTATTTGAAAAGCATCGTTTTCAATTCACCTCACTCAGTAAACAGAGCAGCTCAAGAATAGGATTGAAACTTTTGTTGCCAACGTAAATGAAAACTAGCAAATGCTGCAAAATGTCCGAAGCGGTTTTTATGAACGAATTACTCATTGTCTAGACATGGACAATAGTCACTTTTATCCTCCTAAATTTAGTTATGAAATAAACAAAATTCTGACGCCAATTTATCGTGGGTTACACAGAGAAAGGTCCGGTGGAGTGAGGATGTTTAGGTAGCCCTTATTTACTCACTCTGTATAATTCGTACTCGATATGCATTGCATTTGAGTATTTTCCCAACGTATCTGCTCTTTTTAAAATTCTCGATTGTGCCCTGCTCGGGCTCCATTGAAATTTTGTCTTGGGCTCTGCTCGAGCTCGGATTGTTTTTAAAAACTTTCCATTGGCTTTGCTCGGGCTAGGGAACTTTTCGTAAATCGTGCTTTCAGTCCAACTAAGGATCCTAGTGTTCTCCATGGCTCTGACTGCGGAGTCACGACTCTGACTCTCATGACTCTGACTTTCAGGGTTTTTGGGAGTCGGGAGTCATTTGATGACTCTGACTCCAAGGGTTTTAGGAGTCAGTCATGACTCTGGGAGTCGACTCCAAGACTTCGGAGTCATGACTCTTTTGAAACATGCGCACATGGGCATATGGAACTATTTTTTAACATAATTTACATGCAAATATTATTTCGATAGTCATTTTTACAAAGAAATATTTTAAAAAAGTTACAAATTGTTTATTTAACCTGATGAAAGTGGCTTTTTTAGTTTCTTGTTGTCAAGGAAACTTAGAAACAAGGAAACTAAATGTATAAAAAAATTCAATTTCAGACCCGATTTTCCATTTTTGTATTATGTAACTCGGGAGACGAGAGTCATGACTGTGACTCTGACTCAGAGTCGACTCCCAAAATTCAAGAAGTCAGAGTCATGACTCCGAGTCGACTCACAACATTTAGAGAGTCAGAGTCATGACTCCGGCCAATTTGGGAGTCATGGAGAACAGTAAAGGATTCTCCCACTCCTCCTCACCGCTACATTCCAGTGGTGTTCTGTTATTCACAAAAGAGCCCGAGTGAGCAAGAGCCGGTAGCCGAAACCGCCGCGCTTTGGTTTCAACTGGAGAAACATCTTGTGTAAAATCGAAATTAAAAGTAAATTGCAACTCAAATTGTTTGACTCCAGAGTCGGAGTCGCGACTCCGGAGTCGACTCTCGAAATTTTGGGAGTCGAAGTCAGCGACTCAACGGTATATTATTACATACGCTTAACATGATAATTATAAATTAAACCATTTTCAGGTGGTATTATCTTATAAATAATTATTACTTACGTCTTTTTTATGCTTAGATAAAGGAAAAATATTCTTACTAGGAAATGGTTCTCTCGAATTTCCTTCAACTTTGTCCAGCACACAGTTCATGTGATCAATTGTGTCCATGTTGCAGTTATACTTTATTGTTGAATTTTCTTTTCCGTCCTTCAGAAAATTTATAGAGATACAACTATAACTTTTATATGAATCGTTTTTTGTATTGCCCCTTGCACCCAATGCCATTTCAAAATCAAATTCTGTACCTATTGGCGTGTACCATCCAAATCCTGGCATTGCCCGCCAAAACTACACAAAGATTACATTATGTCGCTAAAGAATATTAGATACTATGTAAAAGTGAACAAAATTTAATACCCAGGTCTCATCTACATCGACCGATTTAGGGTTCACGCTGCATGTAGGTTTTGGATTCTGTTTGTCATTTGCTTGGACTGATATTGAATTTAATGTAAGGTAGATAGTTATATAAAGAATCATTTCTGAGTAACTATCCAAATGCACAAAATTTGTCGTTAACTAAGTACAATCTAACTGTGTATTACTAATTGTATCGACATGAGAATGACAAAATAAAATGAGTTACCTTGCTTTGCGTCATTAATAGGTTATACAAAGAGAACTAAATGTTAACCAAATTTTTAAAACCGCGAACTCAAGCAATCAAAAAATTAGAAATGTGGATTGTCATGCGTTAAATGCAAAATAATGGAAGACTTGTTTGGCTACTAAATCATTTTATATTTATGCCAACTTGGAGAAACTTTTGCGAATGGACATCAGGTGAATATACAGAGTGAGTTTTTAAGAGTGTTACGGGGACATCCCACACTTCACCCTTTCACCCACTTAATGCACACACCCACTTCTCAGTTCTCTCAAATCTCACTGATTAAAAACTTTCTCTTTAGGTGGGTGAAAGAGTGAAGTGTGGGGTATCCCTGTAACACCCTTAAAAACTCTCTCTGTATAAATAATAGATGCGGAATGGAAAGGGGGGCTGTTTATTTTATTTAAAAAATATTATTACAAAAGTTCTGTTATTATAATGAAAACATTTTATTCACCTACTGATGTGACCAAAGCGAAAGAACAAAAATTTAATATATTCATTTTTACGCTAGTAAACTGCATGAGTCAGCTGTTAGTAGTAAACTTTTTTGTTCTTCTTTTCTTTGGCTTTGGTCATTTCGGTAATATATTATATTTTGTAACTAGATTCGATTATGATAGTCATAAAAGCATAGAATTTCAATGTCAATTTATCACGGTCTTTGGTGACAAGAAACGGATTTGTGAATCTTGGCTTACCTATTAATTTTACTATGACAGAGTGAGTGTTCAAAATTACATACGTCTAACCTAAAAAAATAGTCAGTAACTTTTTTCTGAACACAACATGAAAATGTTTCTTCAGTGATGATTTTGTCCAAATTTTCTAAGCAATAGTTAGCATCTTTAGAAGTTCGTTCGTTTGTAACATTACAAAGAATCCATATCTCAAGACTTCTGAACTTGTCCCATACTAGGAATATGTTCATATTCAACTAAACTGTGTGTTTACTTGCAGCATGTTCAATCTGGTCCCCATTTTTCAGAATTTTACTTACTGTACTTATGCCAATGTGATAGTTGGTAGAGATAACTTTCCTACTCACTTTGTTTTCTAAGTTTGCTAAAATCTGCAACTTTTGCTTAATTTTTAGTTCTGTTATTTTTTCTATTTTCATTTTCTTAAAGTATAATGTGAATGATATACAATTTCGAGAAATTAAAAAGGTATAGCTGTGAAATTCAAACAATGGCAGCAAAGTTGCCAATAAAAGAAGTTAGCTTCCATGTGTGGGTGACTCAAGGTGAAATATGAAATTGGGCGAAGTGAAATAAGGCGTCCTATTCTTACACTTAAGTGTATGTACATCCAACAGGAATTTTAAAATTGGTGATACAAAGACACTTGTGACAGAAGAAGATGTCACATTAAACGAGTTTTGCTGCATTTATATATCGATCTATCAAACTAGCTATCTGTCAAACCGACTATCTATCCATCTAAACCTATCTTTATTAATCAATCTGTTTCGATTACTGTTTCGATAATTTATATTTTCAATCTATCAACGTATCCAACCTATTAATCTATTCCATTTTCTGTTTCAGCTGGCCATTAAATTGCTACCCATTTTTATTTATATAACCAGAATAAATTACTTAAATATAGCAATGAATGTCGCAGTTAGTTATTTAGTAAATATAGTAAGTAGTTATTGAATAATGAAAAGTTGGATGATACGGATTCTTATAAAAGTAGGATAAATGGAAGATAGAACTATTGCATACAATAAAAAGAATTTGCAACAGTTCCAATCCAAGATAGATTATAATTAGAAGTTATCTCAATTAGGTCGTGACTTTAAACAAAAATTCCATATTTTTCGTTTAGAAGTGCTTTCGTATCGATTTCTTTTCCTAATTCTAAAATTTTATAAGGGATAAAATAATGCTGATGTTTCCCTACATTTATAAATAATTTAAGAAGTAAGTAGAGTAAAAGTACCAAATAGCATGTATTTCGCAAAATTTTTGTAATTGATTTCCACCTATTATAGAAATCGCATATAGATATATGAACTTTTTCAGTTCTTGTCTGTGGCTCATGAGAATTCATAATTCAGGTGGCTACTTACATGGAGAATTGAATTACTAAATTTATCTTACATAATTGCTAACATAACATGTATAAAATCTTACATAATTACTAAATTTATATCTTTGTTGCCATCCTGACTTACATGACATGTATTAAATTGTTTGGAGTTTGTTTTACACTACACTATCTAAGGGCAGACTCAGAATAGATCGTTCCCACAAACACGTTTTTAAGTATATAAAAGATGCCAAAATATTACGCAAAACTGTATCATAAAAAGCTACAAAATTAAAGATAAATGTCGAAAAGTTTCAAAAATCGCAAAACAAAGTCTAAAGTAAGAAAAAGTCGTATTTCAAATTTTTAAATTTATAAACAGCTAATTACCGATTCTACAAAAATCCCAGCTCGAATTGTGGGTGAGAAATTCCGACTATACAAACTCAGCAATTGAAACTAAGTACCTATGGAAAAACCTAAAAAACGCCAAAATAAAGTAAAAAAAATCTACAGTAAACTATTTAACCCTTGTTAGACGGAATTGGGGATAGTGGGGATTGGGCATTGGAAATGGTTCGGAGAATTGTCTAGGGCTGGGTATGGTCAGAGGTCAAACAATCACGGGACGTAAATGGGGGAAAAGGGAATCCGAATGTTTAATGGAAAGTGACCTTTCTCCACTTTCCGTTGCGTCCCTCTCTTCCACTGCTTAGACGACAGACGCCTGCTTGAGGCGCCTGAAGTCTGGTTCCTACGCCTTACAAAATTTCGCTTCGTCATACTGGAAATCTGTGATTTCCAGGAGGGCGTAAAACTGTCTCTTCAGCCCTCATCCCGTCAACATCTCTCCCATGAAAGTCAATTAGGAATCCCATTTTCCCAATTTACGTCCCGTGATTGTTTGACCTCTGACCAAACCCTGCCCTAGACAATTTCCCTCACCCCTACCAAAACACTATCCCCACCATACCCAATTCCCTCTAACACCCTGTAAAAACTAAGGAAAAGCAAAACATGTCTGATGAAATTCTAATAATTAAAATAAACGTTTGAAATATTAAGAGAACCTAAAAGACAAGCTAAAAAAAACGTAACAAACTTAAGAATATTTAAGGAAATCCTTGTAGGGGCTCTAAAGAAAATTTAAATATAAGTTTAAAAAACCCAAAAAACCTAAAAAAATTTTATCAAAACTTGCCTTAACCGTTAGCAATGTATGTGAGATCCATTTAAATAAATTTCGGTAAACAGAGTGGTATTTACGTTGTTTATTTATATGTTCCAAATCTAATATCTCACTGCTACTTTCTAAGCGCTTAGCCAACCAAGGAAATTCCAATCCTGGGTATGGGACTCTGTCAGATCGACACAAAATAGTCATAATAAATTAGAATTGAAACATATTTTAATAAATAATGTAATATGACACCCTTAACTCATGATAATTACGACACATATTACATACGACCAGCTACAGTGCACTTCTACATATTCAGCCGTAGATATTACCATTCAGTCAAAATCTTCCCTATTGAATTGATGTATAAATGAACAAAATTCATTGGTAGGTTATTACCACTACTCTAGCGTAACAATTATGTAATTTTATTTTATTGGTCTTTGTTACCACCATTATTACAATAGAAAAACTGAGTATTAACAAGTATAATAGAGTACACACACGGCTAATCCTATACTCGGTATTGAATATAAGTTAGTACAGTATGGTGGACAAATTTTTACCGTCTGCTACTTACTTTATCCATATTCTTTGCCGGAGAAAGTAGTTAGTTTTTTGTTCTAACAGTTTTCTACGATAAGTTTTTTTTGACCTTGGATCCACGTTCCCTTCTTTCCATTTTCTGGTTGCTTTTTGGATAGTAAGTTGAACGGTTAGCAGGCGAGTTGTGATATATAAATAGCAAGAGTTGAACTTACTTGCTTTCACTTCAACTCATCGAAGTCATCTCCATGACGTTGGAGTTTCTTTGTTAGGGTTTATAAGTTGGATTTTAGATCTCTCACACTCATTTCTGTCTTCGAATTCTTTACGCTGTTTCGCTTGTGTTGCGACAATTTCCGCTAAATCTTTGATTTTGTTAGTAATAGTTGATGCCATAGTTACTCCAGCTATTTCCAATCCAGTCGAAGCCACAATTGTTATGATAGCTACGAGTGTAAAGATAAATCTTTTTTTTCTGTTTTGCATTTCTTCCGTTGTCTCTTTTTAGAACTTGTCTTTCGTTAGATGATTGGCACATAGTAGCAACGTTGTCGAGAAAGTACTTTTTGTACATTTACTTACATGTCATTTTTGTTCTTGTATTAATTGGCGTGTATAATGATATCGAAGGTCTATGTGTCATATAGTGCGGCTGTGGAACTCAGAGTTGTGTGAAAGTATGATTGCGCTCTGATTATCGACGTATAATGGTGTCGCTTCTTCGTTTGTAATCAATTTGTTCCATAAACTTTTTTATCCAAACAGCTTTTTTGGCCCCTTAAGCAAGTGCCACATATTCAGCTTCTGTTGAAGACAGAGCGACCAACGCTTGTTTTTGACTGCACCAACTCACCAACGGCTTACCCAGAGTCGACTTATGTCGACTTTCGTTCCACTCTGTCTCCTGCGAAATTGGAGTCACTGTATCCACTTAACAGATGATTCGAATTTTGTTATATTCAAGTCCAAAAGTCATTGTACCTTTCAAATAGCGGAGGATTCCTTTTAATAAGTTTCAGTGAATGTTTGTATGGCATGTAGAGAATTTAGACATTTTTGCTACAGCGTAGCTAATGTCAGGCTTTGTCAATCAGTTCGTTGTAGGGTAATTCAGACTCAGGCAAGATCTCTTCAAAACTCTCTAGGCAAGATCAGGCAAAACTCATTTCAAGGCAAGATTTCCTGATTTTGCCCTAGGTAGTGTACACAACTGTTTGCTAACGGTCAGTCCCCTCTTTTCTTTATAATGTTTGCTATTAGTTAAGTTCTCTCCAAAATACAAGTTAGACTACTTCTCATAAGTTAGTAAATGTCCATCTATTTTTGTTTGGAGAGTACATCTGACTAGCAGGAAGCCTGTTAAACTTACCACCAATTTCTGGTGAATTTGTTACATGGTTGAAATATTGGGGAGGCTTTGGGAATTTCAGAATTTGTTAAATTACTTACCATCTATATTAAAATTTAAATTTTTGCTTGATTCATGAACATGTTTTCATTATTTAATCCCTCGTGACACTCCAAATGCATCCAGTTCAAATTGAGTTCAATGCTATGATGATATTGGTGAGTTCTGAATCCGCTCAAAGGCTAATTATCCAACTGACCAATCCATAAATCGTTAAATTAATTCTTATAGATAGTATAGCATTAATGGAATCGAGAGAAAATAATTGCTTCATGTTTTAAATAAGATGATAATTTGTTTTACTAAAGGAAACATGAGTGTTACTACACTTGTTTCAGTAACATAGGCTAATATCTAGTACAATTACCTTTTTCGATCTTACAACCTAAATTTATGTATTCCGATGTCAACTTTACGTCAGTTTTGTAGTATTCTTCGGACTCACCAGGACAAACCACATAAAAGGAAGGTTTGATAATTAACAGTTGATGAGCGTTTTAAGGAAATTTTAGAGGTGAGAATTTTATTTACTAAGAAATTTTTGATACAGATATGAATGACAGTTAGTGAAAATGTGCGGGGTCGTAAAAATTAGTAATCTAAAAATTCATTTGAGCGTATCTCATTGAGTATTTAAAAATATATAGAATATTTGTGAAAATCTATCTGACATTTGTGAGTTATAAAACTGACGTTTCACTATAGAAGAATTTGATATAAAGCACCCTCTGTTTACATTGGACAAAATTTTTTCACCTATTTTGTTCGTTTTTGAGAACGAACAATGGTATGATGGTCGTCCACCAAATCATGGATGAGTGGTTGGATACAATTTAAAAATTTCTAAGATTAGCTTTATTAGATTGAAATTATTAAAAAACAACTTCAACGCTGTTATGCAATGAAAATAAATCTGTTGATTATAAAATGCCGTTATGTTTAATTAGCAAATATAATTACAAGAGGGTTGTCACTACCAAAAATGAAAAAAAAAATGTTTTTCNTATAAAATGCCGTTATGTTTAATTAGCAAATATAATTACAAGAGGGTTGTCACTACCAAAAATGAAAAAAAAAATTTTTTTTTCCCCTTCACTACACAGTATGAGTCAGCTGTTAATAGTAAACTACGTTTGTCCGTTCGAAATGGTCATATAAATAATTTGGTTGTAATCTGTGCTGTCCACTGATGTCGAGGAACTAATGGCTCTCATTTGTGGATATTGGTGTTGTAGATAGCAGCTGCATAGGAAGGATGGAAAACGAAAAAAACTACACATGACATTTCCTGGGAAGACGAGTTAACCGGTGAATATTTCATAAAGTGTCCATTACCAGAGAATGTGCATTTTCTAAATTTACTCTGTACGGAAACCGGATAATATTTTTAAAATAATGGGCATATGCAAAATATAATTAAATTTTAAGCATACAGATATTTGAAAAAGTCTTCACATATAAAGTTACAAACACAACGTTTCAAATTTTTATCTACCGGATTAATTTGTGCTGTTCTCTTTTTGTTTATTTGATGTGAACGACTGAGGTCACTGACATCTATTGTGCACTCATTCAAAATTTCAAGTAAAAGTATAATGTATAATTCAAAAAGGTCGAGGAAAGAATAAAATAAAATATTGGTTTCGCTATACAGTTTCGTTCGGTTTCGGTTTATTTGAATTTTCACATAAGTCAGCTCAATTTTCACCAAACTCGGTTCATTTTTTTTTTGCCAAAACCAGAACACTCACCAAAATATAGACGCATACAAAAACAAGACACTTACTAAAGTTAAGACACAAAAGTCAAGACTCATACAAAACCTCATAAACACACCAAAACACAGATACTCATCAATCAAGTCCATTCATATATCAAAACCAAGATACCAATTGAATTCGTTAAACAGCAATACACAAATACCTAAGAAACTTTATACACACNATATATCAAAACCAAGATACCAATTGAATTCGTTAAACAGCAATACACAAATACCTAAGAAACTTTATACACACAAAAACCCAAACACTCAACAACCCCAAATACAAAATAAAGCCTTTGGTTTATGTGTGTTTCTATAGTTTGGTCTGTTTTTTATTATTTGTTGTAAGCTACTATAGTTTAGTTTATGAGTCTCTTGAGTTTGGTATGTTTCTATGGTTTTTTACTATTTTCTTTTATTTCTGAAGTATTTTGAATGTCAAACTGAATGCTGTTCACCTCCAGTATTAGGGTGATTCTTAGTTTCAATTGGTGAACTGATGTTTGTTTCTGTTTTTCTATTCATGAATTAATAGATTTTAAGTATATCGAAACTAAAGTACAATGTCAACACAAGCTAATGGTTTGTGTCAATAAAGTTATCTGTAACTAATTGGTATATCAGGATAGACTTGTAAATTGCAAAACCTCTTCAACCTACTGTTCATGATTAATAAATGTTGCTAAGATTGACATTTATGAAATACGGTAAAACAATACACCAGTGAGTTCAACATTGGAAATGATTATAAAAATTTCAACTCAATATGTCACTCTTGGTAGAAGTCAATCATGCATAATAAATGATTGTGCCACTTTGCCAATTTTTTTCTATTGCTGTACATGATTATAATATTTCATCTACTTACGGATGATCTAAATCACAACAATTGAATACAATAAATTGGTAGAAGCCATCAAATTTGAAGGATACTTTATGACTTATTAACAAGTTAAAAATGATGAATTCGTGAATTTATAAAATTAATTTTAGGTTTGGGTAAATGAATATTTGATCACATAGTTGCAATCTAATGAAAATTTTTATTAAAACATCTTTCATTTATTTATCATTACGAAAACTTTGTTTTTGCATAGTGAAGCGTTTACAATTTTTAGTTATACGTACTTATTTTTGAGGTGTATATTTTTTTTCAATTCTAAAAAAATATGTATGGAACAAATCCTAACTTATTGTTTCTAACTTTATATCAACATTCAGCCTACCCTAATACATTTTCGATGGTGGTAACTTTTAAGATTTCCTAGTCTGTGTTTTATGAAACTTAATTTTATCGTCGAGTGTAAATGCGACAAAATTTGAAAACCTCAAATAAAAATCTTCAATAGGTTTTTCAAGAAAATTTATAGCAAGGAGTTTTAATTAGAAGTATTGAAAATAGTGTTATGCGGTAATAATTTTTGGGTTAAAATATATCTGATAATGAAAAGAAAATTTTTTTTTGAAGTTGCCTAATTATTAGAAAATAATAGTAAGTCAAGTTGTGACTATAGACACAGAATTTAAAGATCCCACGTGGAACTGGGATTAGAACCAAAAAAAANTAGTAAGTCAAGTTGTGACTATAGACACAGAATTTAAAGATCCCACGTGGAACTGGGATTAGAACCAAAAAAAAGTAGAGTATCTTGACAAAAAATCACAAAGATTCAAACAAATTAGTAAATCAGAAACACTTTTCTANTAGTAAGTCAAGTTGTGACTATAGACACAGAATTTAAAGATCCCACGTGGAACTGGGATTAGAACCAAAAAAAAAGTAGAGTATCTTGACAAAAAATCACAAAGATTCAAACAAATTAGTAAATCAGAAACACTTTTCTANAAAAAAAAAGTAGAGTATCTTGACAAAAAATCACAAAGATTCAAACAAATTAGTAAATCAGAAACACTTTTCTACAGGATTTAGCAAAATCAAAATTAACCTGAAATAATTTGTACTAAAAATTTTGAAATGTTTGATTTCAAATATCCTAGGTATAATTTATAATATTTTTTACATAAAAATGACTTGAAGTAGTGTTCTGTAATTAAAAACGACTATTTCTACGTGAAAATGATAATTTTTGACATTGAAATACCCAGTCTTAAGATGATCAATGAGAATATTTCAATCAATATAAAATCACAAATATGTGAGCAACAGAATCATTATGCTACATCGACAAATAACTCGAAAGGTGTAGAAAAGAGCACATGATTTGGAAAAAGCCTAATGCAGATGAACCTAGGTTCGAATCCATCCGTCTTCTCATGGGTCTTTATATTTTTTTCTCGTTAAATTCATTCGTCAAATGTACACTCTTCTGTTTTAATACGTGTGCACTTCGTTCATGGGAGTGTATTTATGAAATTACTGAGACTCAAGTCAAGTATGTATAGCAAATTCATTTATGTGCATTTAGGGACCTTTTACACAGCAATGTAAAATTATAAGACTATAGAACTCTTCTATGTTTTAGGCTTTTGCATCAATGACTCTTTATGACTCGTGAGAATTATGGAATTATAAACTTATTACCTCAGCAAATATAAATTCAACGGAAAATAAATTTTTTTTTTGCAAATGCAACCCCAGAACCCCTAACGCATTAGTTGTAGTATTCAAATTTATTTCTACTGTGGTCCAAACGTTTCTATAATCAATAATTGCAAAATATGCAGTTGCTAGTAAATTTTCTAACATATATTATAGGCTTGTAAGATTGCTGATCTTTATAAACCCATAATCTTAAAATTTATAATACTAATTCGCAATGCAGTTATACTCTGTTTTCCCTAACATCTTTGTAAATTTGGTACGTTCAGCATCAATTATTACGAGTAATTTGATCAAAACCTTCACGAGTGTACGGAAACCACAACACATTTAATAAAATACAGAGAACAATAAGTCTTTCAAAATCAATTTTTTTAATTTTCAAACATGATTATACCCAAATTAATTTCATCGTTTAGCTCTAAATGGTCATAGACTATACTATGTACATCATATTATGATGCAAAATTGATATTATTTAATTTTTGCTTAATTATTGGTGCCATTCTTAGGTTCATTCTTAGGGTCAAGTGCGCATATCCCATTAATACATTTTGTACCCAACAATAATTGTGTCTGCATATGTTTAGGGCAGCATCTATCTAGTGGTTTTTTAATCGTCTGAGTACAGTTGAAGCCGAATGGAGTACAGTCCTTACCAGGCTTCAAAAGACATCGTGTGAAAGTCTTTGTATCGTCTTGAATACTTTTGCATTTAGTCGCAAATGATACGTTGTCAATAGTAGCATTACAGCATCCTTTCTCAGCAGTAGAATTAGTTGTATTACATCCGGTATTAAAAAAAGTTATGCAACCGTAAGAAAAGCTGACTGTTATCGCTAACAACAAAGCCTGCATTTTTCCACAAATTTTCCTACAATTAATAAAGATCACTATTTAATAAATTTGGAAACTTTTTAATACTTCCCTGTTTTCCCAATTTCAACTTTGGATTTCAGTAAATTTCATTTGTGTTATACAAGTATTGTGTTACCTTAATGCTGACAAAGTGTCTATGGTGGGATTTTGATGAAAATAATTTGGAAAGTGGTGATTTTCCTAAAAGTAGTTTTAATTTATCATGAAATAATATGAAAGCAAAACAATAAACCTTTCAAAATTTGTTCTAGTTATTCCAAACTGTAGTCAAAAAAGCAATGCCGCTGAATATTTATTCTGTAATTTCAGCTGGTAAACTACAGGGAACCCAATCTAGAGATAATAACAGAAGTACAAGTATTTTGATAACTTATTAGCAAGCCATGTGACAATACAAAGTAGTTGTTGAAATTAAGACGCACGAGAATATACTTTGTCGCAGTATCATAGATAAATGTAAACTTGGGTTACGCTGTACCTTGAAGTAAAGGGCTGCACCCCTCTCCCGGAGCTGCTCCGATTTTTGCAATAAGATGCAGAGACGACTGCGGTGCGCAAAAGTTGCGATACGGGTATGGATAGTGTGTGGTACTAATTTTTTTGGGAAAGGTGAGGAGATGGGTGCGGTTTAGCAGAATGAAGAAGCGGGAACGGAAATTACGGCGCACGTTTTTGTAATTGAGCAACCGGTTGCTCTTTTTGCCGAGATATTCAAACATAAAACATCATAATTTTCCAACAACTAGAATTATTAGTGACAGGAAGGTTGGGTTCCTACTGCGTCCAACACACAATTCATAGTAAATAAACTTAAATCCAATAGTTTTCCTAAAGTTAGGAGTGATTTCGAGTTAATTGGATCATCAAAGTGAGGTCCATTAAACAAATGGGATAGTTATTTCGCGATTTGTAAGGAAACAGCTGATTTGTACATTCAGGATCAACACTCTAGTGTTTTGATCGTGATATAGTAAGCATTTTTTGTTTTATTGTTGTTTTATTTGTCCCAATTCTTTACTGATATTGTAGGTCCGAAATGGAAAATAAATCATCAATCTAGAAATTCTACTACTAGTTAAATGAAGCTAGTAAATTCTCCAAATTTATTGTACATTATATAAATTTAGATACCAGATATAAATTCTGAAGTATTAATAAATATATTTCTATGTTCGGGTATCAATTGCTGTCTTAGATACTCTATCTTTGAGTATACAAAGTATTGCAGAATGCACATTCGGATAAAGATTAGTTTGTGAATGTGTTGGAGGGATTATTTCAAAATTTTGAGTGGATTCAAATAATTTAACTACCGAAGTAAATGTTTGATCAAATTTTCTATTTCAAAATTGCCGATTAACGGCTGCAGAAATGGGAGCTGAGCGGTGTTGATTATTCCAGTTTCATATAGTGACGGTAACGGCGCGGTACTAATTTTGTAGAAGGTACGAAGGCGAATGCTATTTGTGGTTGTAAGAGTGCGGAAACGGGTGCGGTGCAGTTCTAATTTTTTGAAAAAGTTGCGGATGCGAGAAGAAGATGCCCAACATATATCCTGACGTGGTCAGGAATATTTATTTTTCAATTTTTATTTGCTAGGTAACATTTCTCGTTTCAATGGGATAATTTTTATGGAAGAGTAATAAAAAGTTGGGAAACGTAAGCAAAACTTCAAGTATCTAAAAAAAGAATATTTAAAAGCGATCCTGTTGAAAATAAACATTATAGTGAAATATGTTGGATCTCATACTTGAGAAAAATTAATTGTTTGGACAAATTTTTTTGAAAAACTTGAAATTTTTATTTGAAAAAGTATTAAACTTTATATTTTGCTATACATATTATAAACTTTATATATTTACATTTTATAAAATTTGAACTTAGCGAACATTACGGCTCCAAAAGTACGATTTTTGAACTGCAAAACCATGATTACGGTGGTTGGAAAATACGGCTTCTTTCAAATAACTTTCTGCAATTATTTAGAACACTATGAAAGAAATAATAGTATTATTGTCGTTTACTTTAAATTCAACATTATGTTTTAGAACTATTACATTGATATCCGCTATAATATCAAAAATTACACATAAGAATATTCAAATATGAATTACTTCATTGATGTTCCAAATTTAGTTAAAGACAAACAAATTTGCTGATCTTACGATGACATTTTGATTTGCTCTGCTTATCAAGGATAAAGAAATTTGAAAGATGAGTTTAGAGAGAAAGTATAAATCTACCTTTTTTGAATTCGTTTTATGAATAGAAAATTAGATGAATTCGAATGAAATCGTTTGTAGGATTTGATGCATATAAATATAATTTAAAAAAATGTTTCATCGTTTTCCATAAATGATTGGTGGCCCAGGGAGTTATTTCGTGACTGGATTTGACATTTAAACTGCAGTGTGTTAACTAAAACTCAATGTACATAGATGGGCAAGAATAAGTAATAATTCATTGCGGAATTCAGACATATTTCATGCGTGTTCACTATAACCGGACAAAATTACTCTCGGGACAGATAGGATTGGTTCACTAAGGCCGGAAGTTCAGTATAGCCAATTTCATTTTAGCCGGACTGCTTAACACATAATCTCAAATTTGCTTGGTAGGGACCAGACAGTGTGGTTTGCTGTAGCCAGGGTTATATTATACCCGGACTTTACTGTGTTATTTATCAATTACTTTACATTTAACTGTTATACAAGTAAGAATGTTTGAAAAAGTCAAGCAATGGTAACTCAATGTAACCTTGTTGTCAATTTGTATTTGCATAATTCTTTCACATGTTATAATATATGTTAACAATGTTCACACAACAGAAATTTTCAAGAGCACTTGACAGATTTCACCTGCAGACAAATTCTCAAATTGATCATCACGTTGTGTAGTCAAGTAATATTGCTAATCACATTTTGAAATATACAGTGTGTATTAGTAACGAATGAACGGGGATACCCACTCTAACCAACCCTCACAAACTTTCACCATCAGTTATGGGNATACCCACTCTAACCAACCCTCACAAACTTTCACCATCAGTTATGGGCAACAAATCTGGCTACGGGAGTGATTTAAAGAGGAAGGGTTGATTCATTGAAAGATTATATCCGAATTAACCAACGCTTTTTCATTCCACACTTCCACGCATTCCCTTGTTACTTAAAGTAANGGCAACAAATCTGGCTACGGGAGTGATTTAAAGAGGAAGGGTTGATTCATTGAAAGATTATATCCGAATTAACCATTTTCATTCCACACTTCCACGCATTCCCTTGTTACTTAAATCAAGTCTACCAGATTACCTCTCATTAATGAATAATTTGTTCGAAGTGTCCAAGTGTTCGATCCATTCCCAAAAAATGATTCAGTCGATCCTAAAACCTTTGCCTTACATTTCGCAGCATCCATTATTTGCTGATATGACTCGTTTGGATAGCGGTAATGGAATTTTATAATAATTACAAAAAGATTTGGCGGAAGTCCTTGGTTCGAATAAATACGCCGAAAAAAACAACAGAAAACTCAAAATTCACTAATTCGCAAATGACAGAAATTATTAATTAAAACTTATACCAGTTATCAAACAAATTTTGGTTTTCATCCTTTACTGCTCGACTTAAATATTACAACAATAAAACAAAATTTGAACATCAAACTGTGAATCGTTGCCCATAACTAATGGTGGGATTGGATGAGGACTGGTTAGAGTGGGTATTCCCGTTCATTCGTTACTAATACACACTGTACACTTAAATCTTTACAACCCGCAAGGTAATTCAATTAGTAGTTGCCAAAATTGCATTGACTCTTTAAAGTTTATGATGAACAATTTATGATATGCTAGTAGTCGGACCCAAAAAAGCATTGAACTCAAGGAATTAAAATGTATGTAGTAAAACTATCGGTGCCAAACTTTTCAAAATAGTTTTTTGTCATTCATGAACGACACAAGTTTAAGCCAGTCACAAAGAGGTCAAAAAATCCCACTTCTTATTCCATTCCAGAAACATACCTCATTGATTTTTTTAACCAACTTTTCAAATTAGCTAGTCAACATTCAACAGAAACACTGTAGAAGGTTATGTTGTATTACAGAAGTGGGACTAGAGTATCGCATGACTGACTCAGGAGTCGACTGTTGACTCATAAGTCAGAGTCGACTCAAAATATTTTTGAGTTTGACTCTGACTGACTCACTAAAACCAAAGAGTCAGAGAGTCGACTCGGAGAGTTGTTGACTCTTGACTATTTAGTATTGAAGTCTGACTCTGAATCGACTCTTCAGGAAAAGAGTCAACTATTTATATAATAACCCATGCCCAGAACATTCCAAATCCATGAAATTGCATCAGACATAGTAATATAACGCGTGTATTAATTCATCAATTTGTCGTTTGTGATTTTCTCTGCGATACTAGTTTTCACTTTTTATTTACATCGACTTTGTTATTTTTCCAATTCTTATGAAATGAATGAATGGATATCCAGTAAGTTATTGTACTTGACGAACTTCCTGATGCAGAAACGGAATGCGGATCTCAATCAACTAATCCAATGAATCAAAAAGGTGTATTAGTACAACATTTTACAGTTGTCGAGGTTAATAATAAACCTCAATACCCGTGTAATTATTGCACCTAAGTGAACTTAATTAACCTCCATTTTACTTTTCTTGGCAAGTCTAAACAAATAGGAAGAATTTTGAACAGCATGGATTGAAGTCGAAAAGTGTTGAGCAATATCCAACAATTTCATTACTGTAATCAATTGTAATTAATAACGATCAATGTCGTGTGTCGTTTGGCAGTATCGAGAAATATTATGTAACTGTATCCAATTTCGTTAAATGTGACGCAATATCGAGCATCGTCACCAATGAGGATTAGTGTCTGACAACATCGATTAATATCCAGCAATCTCGTTCAATGTCTCCAATGTTGATCAACTTCGAGGAATGCAGTGTAGTGCGTTATTTCTCGTGATTAAATATATGCTAAGGATTTCTAGCTACGTGTATATTTATATTGTACATGAGAATACCAACGCTATAACAAACATAAAAAATTTACTTTTATCGATAAAATTTATAAAAAATATAATCCTCTTCACCTGAGCTGTTCATAGTCAATTAGTGTATCTTGCGAAATGTGGACATGTTAAACAATAGAATTATGTCAATCAAGCGATCAACCACAAATTATTCACAAAATTAAACTTAATACACCACTCAGAATCAGCCTTTTAAAACTATTATTTTGTGCCTTTGTCGATCATTGTTTTATTCCTTACCATGCTTACATTAATTGGTCAAAGACCGGGTAAGTTAAATGCTAACAATCATATCGAATACAATACCGTGAGTTAAAATATTTATCCAGAGCTCTTTCAATGACTTATTAACCAGATAAGTATCTCAAAAATCACAAATTAGTTTTAACAATTCCACATTGATATAGCATATAAACAACAAAACCTACAAAGTATTACCATTACTATAACAAATTTACACTAAATAACAATTTCTATTTTTATTTCTTAATTATCTAAATTTTCCATGAAAATGTGACATTAATCTGGAACTATTTGATAGACAGATGTACTAACTTTATGCTTTTCACCTTATCTTTAGTTTTTGTTTTCTTCTTTTATACACTCTTACCATTACTAATTGTGCTAATGTTTGTTTATTCGTTCTCTGACATTTTGCTACAGTGTCTATGCTTGTTAAGCAAATGTTTTGAAATAAAACAAAGAAGATGTCTCATTTCGAATAGAAACTAACTTGTTGTTGCTTCGTGTAATCATGACGAAAATGGTATTTGGTGACAGACACTGGAATTAATTCCAACTCGCTGATAATATACTTGTTTCATCTTTTTTGAATAATATGTTTGATCATATTGACACACTTTCAAGGAGAATTACAAATCCAATTAGGATGATACCTGAACGTATTTACGCCAAATTGTCAACATTCAATATTGAATTATCTAACACTAAAAAATTCTTTTTATTTCTCAGCCGGGTTATAACTAAACGAATTCAATGTGTCTTAGCTTAAATACTAAACTAGTGAAATATATATAATAAAATTCTACATTGGTCTTTCATTATTTAATTACATCATTTATGGAGTTAGGTGAATTACTTAGAAAGTGGTTTTGTTATTGCTCACAGCAGTGGGGTCGATAGCACATTTCCCATTAACGCATTTTGTCTTTTTTAATGATTGCGTTCCATTACGCGTTGGACAGCATCGGTCACCTCTCTTTGTAATTGTTGCATTACACGCAATGCCAACGTTCACACAAGATTTTCCATGCTTTAATTTACATCGCATGACTTCAGTCGAGTTTTCAAAAATCGTGAGGCATCTGGTCGGAAATGTTTCCCCTGCAACAGTCACGTTGCAACAACCTTTCGGATCTTTTGATTTGGCAGTTGGTTCACAGCCTGTCTGATAATACTCAAAACAACCCTTAACCATAACGGCCATCGCCACAAACATTAAAAAACGCAAACCAGACATCGCACCTAGAATTAGTAATATTCCCAATTTTTCAGTACTCTTTTCAAGCACATTGATCTAGTTTTAATTTCTAGTATAGTTTATTGAGTGCAGCTATTTATATTCTATCATGTAAATTTACTCTTACCACGAATTCGGCCAAATTGATTATATTGGTATTTTGATCAGAATTCCTTTATGGGTTCTGCTTGTAGCTAGAGTTTCAAAAGTATAATGAAATCAGAATACAACAAACCATTCAACACAATCAAACTCTGTCAAATTCGCGAGTTGCTACCTGAATCCATTGATACAATCGCTGTCTGCTCTCCCGGTGATCACACCAAAAATTTAGATAATGCGAAAGTCAATTTTTGATTTCGACATTCTGCAACCATATCTGCTTTGTACCTTCCACAAACTACTATTGTATAACAAGTTGTCGAACCTGCGCATTTCAACAGCTTTGATTGCCTCCAATCTAACATTCCTGTTGCCTTTATATTTATTTTTAAATCTCACCCAAACTTCCTCTTGATAAAAATTCAGGCTTGATGCGTCGAATAATGAAGCTCAAATTTTTGATTTACCTATACTTGATTTTTTGATGCTAGAAAGTTTGTTCATAGTGTCAACCTAATTCTCGGTTGATTTAATTAGAGGAATTGGTATTTAAAGTTGCTTCAAATTTTTTTAATGTTAGTGTGAGTAAATTATAGAAAGTCATAAGGAAACTGTGTTCGCGGTTGCCAACATTTACTGATAATTTTTCCACCTAACATTATAAACGAGGAATGGTACAGAATATTAATTGTACAATTCGAGTTCGGTGACAACCAATTGAATTTGCAACTCTTGGTGATAAAATTATATGTAGATTAAACAAATTAAGTATGCGATACAAACATATAGAAGATAATAATAAATGCCAGCTGTTTTTTATTTACAAACTGAAATATAAAATATAAATACACTGAAAACCAGAACTCACTATACATGGTGAAAGTATTTTTATCCCAAATATGTAACTTTATAGTAGTATTCTGTAAGTGGACAGACACCTGTAGACACCTGCACTGCATCTTACTAATTTAACAAAATACATGTAGATTACTGCACAAAATAAATTTTGAAAATGTGCTATTATATTATATAATTTTTGTGACTACGTTTTTAATTATAGGAAGGTCGGTTTCCAGGTCTCCGTCAAATTCTGAAACAAAAAGCAGTGTTGTATTTACGATAAATTACTAGCCGAAACAGTAACGGTCAATATCCTGTTTCGAGAGAGAGCAATATTATAGTGAAAAATCAAAATAACGAGTTTGACCTTGAGTTCGACACAATTTATGTTTGATTTTTTTGGAAACAAAAAAGAAGTATCGAGTGTCAAAATTTGATGACTAATTTTGAAAAATTTGTCAAATTAGGAAATACTCGAACCCGGGCATTATAAAAATTACAATGTGAAGTTGACCTATTTAGATGTAAATAATTACGAATGAATAACACATTCTGTCAGAAATTTTGCAAAAATATTCAGTTTTGGATATACCTTAGGTAAATACCCGGATCTAGGTATTATAAAAATTTTTGTGTTATAAACTAAACTTCACCAATTTGAATGGAAAAAATTATGATTTGGTACTAAATTACGTCAGGTATTTTAAAATTATTCATTTTGGAAAAAACTCGAATCCGGGCATTATAAAATTTTCTGGGTAAGAAACTAAACTTCAATAATTTGAAAGGAAAAAATTATGATAAGGTACTAAGTTACATCAGGAATTTAAGAAAATATCTGATATGAATTAACGCATAATCAATTCACAAGTTAGTAATGATCATTCAGAAATTGGTGGATGAAAAACACAGCAACATAAAACAATTAGTAAATCAGATTGAAAACAGCAAAGCATCCTATTCAAATTAAGTAGTTTTTGAAAAGTATTTGAAGTTTCCTAAGTTACTCACCTTCTGCAAACCAAAACGATCCTCTTTTGTTACAATCGAATCGAAGTCTTAATTAATTATAGACAAAAAATTGACATTAGACAAGTTCCATACAATGAGATAATGACTTTAGTAAAAGAAACTGAAAGAATCGGTTGCAATAATTTTGCCGTGCAACCGTCTGGTTGAGTTTGAGTGAAGAGCATGAGGTCATGAGTTTGAATCCCACATTTTTTTTTGCATGGTTTTATACTAAAGGATTTTCGTAATGTATAGAGACTTCCGGTTTTCAGTCTAATTTAAATGCTTAGTGATAGTAATTAATTAAGTTTAATCTATATTATTTAATCTATGTTTAATCTATGCTCAAACTAAATTGATAATTGTACTATGGATGCTAAAATTTAGATTAGGTAGAATTTGCGCTCACAAACTCCTCTGCATTTTGTTGCCACGATTGAATATTTTGTTTAAGGGCAAGTTTTCATGTTTTGACACTGCTACCAGGTACTAATTCCATTTCTGTTGACACCACTTCCGATCTCCCATGCTGCGCCTGGCATAAATATTGACCTACAACAACGGATTTTAAAGATTTCAGTTGACAGGATAACCTAAGTCTAAATATCATGTTGATTTATTTAAAGATATCTAATTTGAAATGTGTCAAAATAATTACCTTTTTGACTTCTTCCCATGACTACTCCTGAGTTCACAATTTTGATAGTTACTTTCTGGGATTTATATGGATACTTCTTATGTGCCGTTCTCTTAATTTTAACTTATTCATCTTTCCTTTATTTCAAATTTGGTAAACTCGTTTCAGTGAACAAACAACTTCAACTTTCGTAATAGTAATTCAACTCGTTGATTTGCTTTAAATTCTTTTTCACGAAATACAATTTTGCTATGCTTTTTCGAAATTTCTGCTCCAATTTAAGGCGTACTTTAATTTACTTTATTATAAAAACGCGTCACTTTTATAAATTTCCTTTTAAATTGTTGTAACATTTTTTACTTATTGTTTTAGAAATTTGTCTTCATTATCAAACTTATTAGTGAACAATAAGGCACTAATATTCTGTATACTGAAGTAACTCTTCACGTGATGATGTGGTTGTGAAAGTATACTACATGAATGGTCCTCACCTTTGAGCATTTTACCTTTGAGGTCGTATAGAGAATGCAAATTCGAAATAAAATAGAACGAGTCCAGAAATGTTTATACAGGGTCCACCAGAATTAAGTACCATATGGAGAAAGTTTTTATGAAAAATGCGTCAGAAATTTAGAGTGTTGCACTGCATCAGACAGTGCTAGAAGTAAGAAAAAGTTATTGCAAGGTTAAACGGTAGTTGAATCAAAAATTTATCATTATTTTATACATATTCGAAATGATCCAATCGTATAAACTGCTAAACTTCTAATAAAATTGTTTGTCTATATTTCAACGAATAAATTGCTCAAAATGAGCTCCGTTGGTATTAGTAACGTAACCCAGGTGATCGTAGAATTCCCGTCGTACATTATGAAAAGTATCAACAGGGATTGCAGCAACGGATCCGATAATATACGCTTTCATTTGTTCAATTGTCTCAGGGCGAGGATCTTGAAAAACAACGGACTTCAGGTACCCCCATAACCGTCTACCGTCTGTCCCTGGTTTTCTCCTTATTCCGTTGTCCATGTTAATTAATAACAAATTTCGTATCGTATTAACAATGTTAGGATTAAATATTTAACATTTTCGCTTAATATTCAATAGGGTTGCCGCGAAGCTTTGGAAGCCCTCTCGTGTGTTCCCGCGGATTCCCGTAGCCTTCCCGTGAGTACCCCCAAGCCTAAAGTAGGTTCCCGCAGCCCTCTCGCAGGTTCCTGCAGCCATCTTGTAGTTTCCCGCAGCCCTACCGTGGGTTCCCGCAGCCCTTCCGTAAATTCCCGCAGTCCTCCCATAGCTTCCCGCAGCCCTCCCGTGGGTTTCCGCAGCCATTCCGTAGTTTCTCGCAGCCCTCCCGTGGGTTCCCGCAGCCCTCCCGTGTGTCCCCGCAGGCCTCAAGTAGGTTCCCGTAGCTCTCGCCTGGTTTTCCGCAGCCCTCCCGCAGTTTCCCGTAGCCCTCCCCTGGGTTCCCGCAGCCNTCGCCTGGTTTTCCGCAGCCCTCCCGCAGTTTCCCGTAGCCCTCCCCTGGGTTCCCGCAGCCATCCCGTGAATTTCTGCAGTCCTCCCGTGAACTTCCGCAGCTCTCCATTAGTTTCACGCAGCCCTCCCGTGGATTTCCGCAGCCCTTCCGTGAATTCCCGCAGCCATCCAGTGGGTTCCCACAGCCCTCCCGTAGGTTCACGCAGCCCTCCCGTGGGTTCCCGCAGCCCTCCCATGGGTTCCCGCAGCCCTCCAGTTAATTTCCTCAGCCCTTCCGTGGGTTCCCGCAGCCCTCTAGTAGAATCCTGTCTCGAAGGTTACAGAACCTTGTACTTATGAGGTACAAGATTCTGTACCCTTGGAGGCAGGATTCTTTACATTTTCACCCGACTGAACAATGAACCTTTAAATACTCTTAAAATTAAAATATTTGCAAAANACAGGATTCTTTACATTTTCACCCGACTGAACAATGAACCTTTAAATACTCTTAAAATTAAAATATTTGCAAAATGTATCAATTAATTCATTTTCATCGATAAAATATAAATGAAAATTTTGTTTATAATATTTCTATTTGATTTATAGTTTTGTAATTACCAACCCTTTGGTTTTTAGTTGACAAATAATGATTCAAAAATAAAGTGATGTTATATAGAAATTAAAATACTTTTTTAAATTTATCAAATTATTTTTTACGATGTAATCATCTTAGTTCATACAAATTTTATTAAACTTTACCTCCAAGTGCGTAAACCTACTGATGGTATGAGCAGTTTGATGATTTAATTCAATTACCAAGCCAATGAATCGAGATTAAACTAAGAGAAGATGATCTGATGAGCGTGATTTCGTTGTAATAAATGATTGAAATGATACAAGTAATCGAATGTTTGATTGGGTTGTCGGTTGTTAGAGTACGCGCGCAAATCTCTGGAGAGACAAGAATGAAAGAGAGAAGTAGGAACATCACATTTTTTTGGCATATGCTTTAATACCGACCTCGCTGCAATTNGCGCAAATCTCTGGAGAGACAAGAATGAAAGAGAGAAGTAGGAACACCACATTTTTTTGGCATATGCTTTAATACCGACCTCGCTGCAATTAAAAAAAAAACACCAAAAAGTACTCCAGCCATCAATAAAGACAAAAAATTTGGATCTATCTGAAAACTGAAGTTCATTTTTCAAGGAGAAGCAAAGTGTTAAAACCTAAACTACAGTGAACAGTGAGTACACATAACTAATATTCCGTCTAAAGTTGAAAAATAACCTACATAGATATAAAATAGTATTGCTGAAGGAGTGAACGAAATATGTCATGCTATACAAATATTGTAAAATTCTATTAAATATTAATTATATAATGTCCCTTCATTAACACTTTTAATGATGGAGGGAAGGATGATTCGTTCGCAAAATTTTAATAGTTTTTTAGGTTTGAGAGACTGAAAAGCAATTATATGTTGCCTGTCCCAACCATGAACTTTATTTGGAATTGTAAACTCCCTCTTCTCATTCACTATTAGATCCAAGGTTGCTATGAGGAATTAATCTAAAATCACTATGATAAGGTTAGCCAGTAACTCAATTTTTTTTTCAAAATTAATTTTTTGAGCTCTGGTTGCCTGCAGGCAACCGAGATTTCTATACTACAGAGTCGTCAAGGTAATTTAACAAAAATAATATACTAATTTTTGGTTTTACTTCAAAAAAAATTATTTATTTATTTATTTTGTCTCCCAACTTCTGATTTGTAGTAATAATTCCTAAGTAACTATAGAAAGTGAAACACTTTATTGTTTATTTGACTTTGTTGATTGTTATTTCTTCAAAAAATTAATTTTGAAAAAAAATTGAGTTACTGGCTAACCTTATCATAGTGATTTTAGATTAATTCCTTATAGCAACCTTGATTAGATCATTTTTTCATGCACTATATAAAGCATTAAAATATGGTTTTTATGGCAAAGTGGACTACAAAATTTGTTATAACGGGTGCAGCGGAAAAAAAGGGACTGACGTAAATTGAGAATTTACTATTACTAATCGCGCGAATTTCATATTAGTAGTATTTTTTTTGGATTAAGCGGGATTTTGTATTGTGGAAAACGGGTTTCCTAATTTCCCTAGTAATACCACTGAGGAAATGACAGCATCACAACAAGAAGTTCTTAGAATTCGTTTATGACGACTTATTGAATCCAACCCGGGTGTTACGAAATTGGAGGTTGTTAAACATTTTCAACTGGAAAATATTCGTAAGCAAACAATTTATAGGATAACCAAAAGGGTTGAAAATGGAATCCCAATGGAAAAAAAGTTGGTTCCGGCAAAAAGCCCAAAATTACGACGAAAGAGAAAGTCCGTAAACTGGAAAAGCTTTTTGAAGAAAGCGACAAGATTAGTCAACGGGACGCAGCAAAAAAATTCAAATGCAGTCATCGACATATTCTACGGACACTACAAGACAAGACCAACATCAAATGTTTCAGAAAAGTCGATCCCCGGAGTACACGGAAGAGCAAATTCTCAAAGTGAAAACTCAGTGCAGAAGATTATGCAGAAATTCTCAACAAAAAAGTTCATCATTGACGACGAACATTACTTCCCCTTAAGCAAAGCTCTTATTCCTGGAAACAGTAAATATTACTCCACAGACAGGCAGAGTACTAGTCCAGAGGTAAAACTAAAATTTAGACACAAGTTTGAAAAAAAAATTATGATTTGGATTGCACTTTCACCGGATGGAATCAGTACTCCTTACTTCATCCCATCAGGCCTCGCCATTAATCAGAATATTTATAAAACTCAGTGTCTTGCAAAGAGACTCATCCCATTCATCGAAAAATATCATTCGGACGGCAATTACATCTTCTGGCCAGACAAAGCATCTTCTCATTACGCGAAATCCGTGATTGACTTTCTCCAAGAGAAAGTCGTTCATTTTGTACCAAAGGAAGAAAATCCAACCAACTTACCCCAAGCCCGTCCAATAGAAGATTTTTTTGGTTATTTAGATCAACTAGTGTAGAGAGGTGGTTGGAAAGCCACTGACACTACTGCTTTAATGAAAAGAGTGAAGTAATTGCTTGAAACAAGTGGACATATCAGTCGTCCGAAGGAGTATGGAGAAAGTTCGCAAACTATTGCGCGCCTGTGCCGAAAATGGACCATACTCTATCAACCATTAGTGGAACCGTAAGGCAAATATTATGCTTTATCGAATGGAATTACATTCGGAATTTTATATTTGCAGGAACTTGATCAAAATATGAAATTTACATCAGTCCCTTTTTTTCCGCTGCACCCGTTAGTTTAAATTAGTTTTTGATACAAACAAACTTTTTTATACAGTTAAACCGCTATGAGTTTCAAAAATTATTGAATTGGAAAAACCATTAACACAAAAACCACCTGTACTTAAATTAATGTGGGCAATGATTACCTATCTGAATTCAAGAAAATGATGATGTTATTATACTTAGATGTTATACTACGCTAAACACATTTTGACTCAATTAGCAGAATGCTTTGTTAGTGATGGACAACGCTTGCTATATGAGTCCCTGTTTCGAATTAGCTAGCATGTCCATTAAATCAATCAACCTTAACTCAAAAAGCCTAACTAGCTAGATGTCAAAATTTTCTGACATTGTAAAGATCGAACTAAATTTGATGTGAGAACGCAGTATAATAATTGAGAATGAACCTGGATGACCACTGCTTTCGGATTATTGATTATTAAAAGGTACCTAGATGAAATAGAATACATTCTACATCAAAACTAAATGTTTGACTAAACTGACTTCGAAAAATACCGCCAGGACGGCTACAGCATTAGGATCTTCTTCATTATTCATGGCATCTTCCAAACTCAAATACTTATCATTATAGTGCACGAGATGTAGCTCCAAAGGAAATCTATACGAATCAATTATTAATATAATTTACATTTTCTCTTAAATTGTTAATACTAAGGATTAAACTTGATCAAAATATGAAATTTACATCAGTCACTTTTTTTCCGCTGCACCCGTTAAGTGATTGTTATTGCAATTTTGTGACAACAAGTTTCAATTACTTCAATTAANTTTTTTTCCGCTGCACCCGTTAAGTGATTGTTATTGCAATTTTGTGACAACAAGTTTCAATTACTTCAATTAACTGAAATTCCCAATGTAATGCATTGCATTACAATTATAGCGCTTTAGTGTAGTTCAATTATCATTACCAGTGCTAAATGTGAAAATGTAATTGATACAAGTAAATAATGGTATTTTTCATTATACCGATTTCAGATTTTTGTGAATAAATTTTAATGAAGTTGCTTTTGCACATTTTTATAACCAGGGTCCATGGAGACCGTTTGTTGTCGCTTCGCTTTATAGGGTCGCGCAGTTTTGGTGTTTGGCATGGNTAACCAGGGTCCATGGAGACCGTTTGTTGTCGCTTCGCTTTATAGGGTCGCGCAGTTTTGGTGTTTGGCATGGGTGATTTTTTGGAGAAAATTTGGGACCGTTCTTCGTTAATTAAAACAGTAAATTTTTATAAAGCAGTACAAAAACTTTCTCATGACAACAATCCATAGAGAACTAAATGTACACAAACAGTCCCAAATTTTCTCCCAAAATTCTCCCATACCAAACATTAAAACTGCGCGACCCTATAAAGCGAAGCGACAACAAACGGTCCCCATGGACCCTGTTTATAACAAAGTTTCCATTTACCAGAAGATCACAAACCGCTTATTTTAAGACCTCTTCACTATGGAAGCTCCACATGTTATACCATTAATAATTTTAAGGTCAATTTTAATTGAAACTGTATTTGCAGATATGAGAGTACGTAACTTTGTGTACCTTGTCAGTAATTAACACTAGCTATATTCAATACAATCTTGTGTCATACTTGAGATAACATTTTCGCCAACCAGTTTGTAATGATTAGTTAAAAACGCGGCACATTCTGGCTCTCTAAATTAGAAATCAAAGGCGTTAAATTTATTAGTCTGGTCATGTAGTTGAAAAATATTGCTACGGACACTCATGACTTTGTTGCAAAGTAATGCAAAATTTTGAAAAATTTTTTGCTAGTAATTTTTAACAAAATTAACATTGTTTAAAATAAAAATAAGATTTATTGATGAAAGTAGATTGAAGGTTGAGAAAGTGGTGCAAATACGGAAAACTTTTTACTATTTTACACTACATGCATGACTATTTAAAATTTGGAGAAATGGAACATTCTTGATATCACGTACAGCGTGAAGTTTAATTTTTTGTATATGTGAGTTTACCATAAGGAAACCGTTGGAATTGAAAAGTTAAGTAAACCCGGTTTAACAAATAAGATCAAATTATCTGAAAACAAAATATGTTTGGCTTACGCTCCGATACTGCATCTTCCGGCGACAGCAAAGTCGTTGAGCTTTGGTACACTTGATGAACTTAGTAAATACAGTGGTGAAGTTTTTATATTTAAATCATCGGTACCAAAAAGAATAATCCGAGCGTTCTGTGCAGCATAGCATTTACCAAAAAGTAAAGTAAAAAGCAAACTTAAAACTAAAGCACACTTAATCATTTTCGGAAAATTTTTTAGCTCTAATATTAAATTAAGACAGCTGGAGTATTAGTAATTGGTGTATTATTTTATTATTTGAATTTAAATGATCCAATAACCTAAGGTAACTGTATGTGCTCCCGCAGGCTAATTCACATCAAGAAGAGAAAGCTGTGTATGCTTCCAATGAGTAATCCAGATCCTGTAGACTAGTCCATTTTTGCAGACATTCCTGAACGCCCAATGTCACTCATTGAGTACATTGTATTCATCCAGGCGTTGAATGGATGAGTGACTGATCACGTGGAACAAGTGCTTCAGTCGACTGAGCAAAACCGTGGATCCGCAATAAGCAGATATAGACGAGACACTCTTTTGGCATATCGAGACATTTGTTTTGTTCACTTCTTCACTACAATGAATGCTAACTTATTCTTCCAACATTAAAATTTTCTTTGTTGCCTTAGGATTTGTCAAATTTCATTTATCAAGCGATGATTATTGTTTACTTGTAATTTATTTTGTAATCAACTTCAAGTTGACCAGCGGAAGGAAATAGAGACTTGCGACTGGACGAATACAAACGGAGAAAAGTTTGCGGGTAACATGTAAGATTCTAAAGTGTAGTCTAGTTAAAGTACTAGCTCTGATACAACCATTTCTGAGTTGTTGTCGCTAACAAGTCGTAGATAGTTAAACTATAAAGAATCAAATCGAGAAAGACCTTTGAATGGTAAAGTTTGACAAAGTGATGGATTGCAGCCCATACAAATATTTGGACGGAGCACAAGTGGATTCCGTCTCTTCGTGGAGATGTGGTATTCACTTAAAGGCAAGTTATAAATCCAGTGGGAATTGAAATTTTTTGATGAGATGCGGAAAATAATGATAGATTATGACCTTCCGAGAAATGTTTAAATGGATCAAGACATGATATGTTAACTCGTTTTAACTTGTTAAGTTAACAAAAACTAAAGTAAATTAAGTTAAGTTAAGATAAGCTTGGAAAGTCAAGTCAGTTAAATGAACCTGATATAAAAGGTTGTGCAGAGCCAATTTCTGTAGTAGAAAGTTCATGAAGTTTCAACAATTATAGACCAACTATGAAAGCAAGCCAAATTTAAATGTAGGAAATGTCCAAGTTCTCAAAGACTTTTGCATGTGGATTGCTCATATGGTGTCATATGCTGATCATCCATAAAAAATCTTGGGAACCTTTGTAAACTGCTTCAAATGTTAAATTGTAACATGATAACAAATTTTAGCCCGCTGCGTTTTTCTGCAGTAAGCAGTGTAAAATAAGAAATTGATTGGTAAAATAAATGTCTGAAATAATTCCTTTGTTATAAATAGTTTAACAGTTTCAAAAAAAGTGTTGGAAACTAGATTGCGTGGTTCGAAAATTAANAATTCCTTTGTTATAAATAGTTTAACAGTTTCAAAAAAAGTGTTGGAAACTAGATTGCGTGGTTCGAAAATTAAACCTAATACGATGATTAAAATTATATTGAATTTTGGATGTACTGAAAATGAAGTTGTTTCAAACGAAATTTCAAAAATTTTAATTTTCAAAAAATCGAAGTTACATTTTCAGTGATCATTCTGACATTTTTTCTAACACACATAGTGTTGGATCATGATACAACACTTCATAATGCTATTTCAGATACTCTTTAGTGTTTAGTACAAAAATGATATTCCGTTTCAGTAATATACTTCATAAATGTAAAAGATAACTCATTTCTGGACAAAACTACTTAGAATCTGAAAGTGTTAGAAAGAACTTTCGATGTTCTTTTGTTTCTGTTTGAGCCAATGGTGGTAAAAACAACTATCCTATACCAAAATAATGGAATGCTATAATAATATATTGTTACAGTTGATTAAACTGTAGATAGTTTTTTTTCTTTCAAATAGTTAGTTAGATAAATTATAAATAATTTATGTACTTTTCTTACCTTTTTCTTTGATACTAATTAGGATTAGTAAATTATTTCTATTATTCTTTTATAATAATGTAATAATAGAATATTATGCACGAAGTACGCTTGTTTTTGCGGGTATATAAACCCCGGTTTTTGTGCTTAGGAGTCATTCCAATTCTAGATCTAGCATAAGTAGCTAGACTAGGCCTTAAGTAGGAAATTGGTTAAAACAATAAAAAAATTAGTAGGAAAAATTATTGTTCCAAGATTTAGGATTTTTCATGATTTATTAAATAAATAAAAACTTATTTATTAATTTCTAGTATTGAATAAATTTATTGAATAGGGTTCTTTTTAATTTATTTAATTGTTGAAATAAAATAACGTTAATTATTAAAAATTATACTAACAGTCAAGAGGTAAAAGAAGCCCTGACTGTTCAGGATTTTTTTGATCGAAGAAAAATTGTGGGAAAACCACAAATTTAAAAATAAGTTAAAAATTTAAAAGTTTTCTTGAATTTTTTTGTTTAGTTTTTTTTTTAAGTTTTGTTTATTTTAAATTAATAATTAATTAATCAATTAGTGTTGTGGGTTCTGGGAATTTCGTCCATCACAATCAAAGGTGAGTGGTCGATTTTGACCAAACTACAACAATATTTAAAAAATCCTCAAATTTTTGGAATATTATTAAATATTACCACAGTGGCGTTGCATCATACAGTAGTACAGACGGACGTACAACGCAAGCACAATAGTAAAATCTTACAATTTTCAAATATGACAAACAGTACACTACAATCGCCCGATGATAAAATTCAATCTGAAGTAGTTTCAAATGGGACGGGCAAAGTACGGCACACGATGATTTATATAATATCGCATTTGGATGTCAAATTAGATGTTCTTGCATAGTTCTTCAGATAAGATTGTGCAAACAAATGGCTTTAGTCTTTCGACCAGTTGTCAGCAGGTTGCTATGTGGGTAAAGTACTGCTGATCGGGTACTTTGGATAGTAAAGTAAGTAATTGTTTGCTTGATTAGTGAAGGTGGTTAGGAAAATAAAAGTACAAAAAAATATTTGGTGTAAACAGATTCGAAACAATATTACTCTAAACAGCTTCCTAGACATTTGTGAAAGGATTTCCTCTCTTCACCAACAGATTACTTGGCTTCAATCAAGCGTTAAAGTTGTATTTAGGATTTTATAGCAAATTGTTCAGCCTATACGATCCTGTGGATTATTATAGTTACCAAAACGACTGACTGGCATATTGAAAATATTTTTGTTGCATATTGGAGCCAGTAAGTCTACCCTCTATAAAAATGCGAAATTAACATATTTCCAAACATTCAAATTCTATTTCAAATTCTTACAATTTTTTTTAGAAACGAGGAAAGATAGTCAGAAAAGAGGAATGGAAATCATAAGTTCGAACCTGTCTGTCAGAGAGGTTTCTTTTGTTATTGTTCAGGTTTTTGTTCATGGAAATCACTTTGCTTAACTTTAACGAGTATTTATTTTATTGCAATGGTCTATTTAAAATGAGTATGGTTTACCCTGCATAGATTTCCATATTATGTTCAGTTAGTGTTAAACAATATAAACGTTTTTTATGTTTAAAAAAAAAAAAAAAAAAAACAGCAACACTGTTTTCAATACATATTAGGACAAGTAATTATTAATCACAGTAATATTATCAATATTTCAATAATTGAGATTCCAAATATTGAAATCTCGATATTGGAATTTGATTACATATAAAAGCATTCCGCGTGACCTAATACCAAAAAATTGCCAATAATTATTTTTGAAACTTTTTTTTTTTTTGGCATATCAAGTAAATCATAATACGTTTTATTTTTTGCATTATATGTAATAAAAATCAATAAATAATTTAAGCAGCTACTAAAGTTTATTTCCCTATTACATTGTGCTAGCATATCCTAGAAAGGAAATACGGAAATTGTAAAGACAGTTTGAGTGAGCAAGGAAGAGTGAATAGATTATCATCGATGAGTTTATTAATCTCAAACCGGTTTTATCAAACTGAAAGGTGTGATTTTTAATTGCTAAGGTAAAAGAAATTTAAAAACTGGGTCTTACATTTTATATGTTGTGGGTCACTTTCTATTTCGACATTGACAATGAGTGAGTGTTCCTAATGATTGTTATAGATCGATTTCTAAGGAAATCACAGTCATCACTAAAATTCGGAGTTGAAGAATGGGTAGAGTTGACAACATTTTTATTCTACTTTACGTGATATTCTTAAACAAAATTCTAGAAATCAGTTCAGTTACGAGCCCGGATTGGACAACATCAGGTAACAAAACTTGTAATTGTAGCAGTTATACTACCAATCCCTTCAGAAGTAGTTAGAGCTTTTTGAATTTTTTTTCTCCCAATCCCTGGATCGCAAACCTCACATATAAATATAATCAACCTAAATACTAAAACTTTCTCATAGTGTAAGCCAACCACTATGCAGAGTCAGGCACCGAAAAAATTGCTTAAGTTTCCCATGGTATGCGAAAAGTTATTTTATTCTGAGAAGCAGACCAATAGAATAAAATTGAAAATTGGGAATAAAATTCTGGTTGGGGATGCAGTTGGAATCGGCTGTAACCATATAATTTTCTACATAGCCTTATGGAAAAATACTTTTAGAATAATTTTCAGATAGAAAATTCAGCAATTTTTCAATATTAATAAATAACAATTCAATATCAATATTTTTGGTTGGGGTATAGATTTTAGGGGGTGTTAAATTTCAATTTAAAGAGACAGTATTTGAAAAAAAAATCAAATTTTTTTTGAAAATTTTTTTTTCGGATGTTTACATTTCTATACAAGAGTCGTGACATTTGAGGACGTTTGTTAGGCTGTTAAGTTGNAAATCAAATTTTTTTTGAAAATTTTTTTTTCGGATGTTTACATTTCTATACAAGAGTCGTGACATTTGAGGACGTGTGTTAGGCTGTTAAGTTGTGTACAAACTAACAAAATAGCATAAATAATGATACTTTTGGGCATTTTGCAAAAATTATTTCGAGAAATATAATGTTTTTGTTTTAAAAACTCTCCAAAAATCTTCAAATGTTATGATTCGTGGAGAATGCAAAAATCCAGAAGAGAAAATTTTTTCTGAAAAAAAAAATCAAACAATTAGTTCGATACTCCCCAAGTGTATACCCAAATCATATTTTTAACTCCACTTTCTTTGGATTAAACTTCGACAGGTTAATTATATTTAAAATAAATTCAAAAACTTTTAAAATCATCAAAATCAAAACAAACCAAAATTATACACCTCACCTCTTCAGAAATTGAAGTTAAACTGAGGCTTCCGTAGCTTACCGTTAGAGATGGAAAAAGATTTAGGCGGGAGACCATATGTGCATCTGGGTTGAGAAGCGGTTGGGGAGAAATGAGTCTCACTCAATAACAATGACAATTCAAAATCAATAAATAAAATATGCGAGGCAACTGCAGGCGCGAGTGCAAAAAAAAATCAGAAAGCTCTAACTACATCTTAAGGGATCGGTACTATGTATGCTTGTAGTGTTTAAGTTATGGAATTTAGTCTTTAAGAACCAATTTCAAACAAACATAATTTAAGGTACAAATTATAATTATAAAATTTATTAACTATAAAAAATTTAATTTATGGGGTTATAAATATAGCAGTTATGTTATTCGTCTGAGATTATAATTGGATTATCCGCGCATGCGAACTAGTAGTAGACGACTGTAACTATAACGAAAATAACCAGCGCCTATGAACATGATATTTTATCTTAAATTTCACTATTATTCTCCAATTTCACCGTAGCTACGTCTATTTCCTGTTTGAATAACTGCCAGTTTGGTTTCACATTAAGAAGTAATCACATTATGGCAAAAAATTGAGTTTATATTTGGGAATTTCTTTATCAATTAAATAATGCTATTCTTTGAGTCCTTGTTTTGTTTTTGATCGGCATGTTCATAGTTCAAAACTTTAAAGAATTAGGGTGCAAAATAANCAATTTCAAACAAACATAATTTAAGGTACAAATTATAATTATAAAATTTATTAACTATAAAAAATTTAATTTATGGGGTTATAAATATAGCAGTTATGTTATTCGTCTGAGATTATAATTGGATTATCCGCGCATGCGAACGAGTAGTAGACGACTGTAACTATAACGAAAATAACCAGCGCCTATGAACATGATATTTTATCTTAAATTTCACTATTATTCTCCAATTTCACCGTAGCTACGTCTATTTCCTGTTTGAATAACTGCCAGTTTGGTTTCTTACCAAATAAAATAATGCTATTCTTTGAGTCCTTGTTTTGTTTTTGATCGGCATGTTCATAGTTCAAAACTTTAAAGAATTAGGGTGCAAAATACCGGTGGTGTTACCAGAATATTCGGATTAGAATTCTAAAATAATCCGTTTGAGATTATAATTTAGATGAGTAAANACGGTGGTGTTACCAGAATATTCGGATTAGAATTCTAAAATAATCCGTTTGAGATTATAATTTAGATGAGTAAAACATTGAAATTATTAAATTACTATTTTCAGATGATTTCTGTTACGACCCAGAAGACAAAACCTGTGGTAAGTATAGACAAAGTAAAATATTTAGTTAGTATGTACGTACACTTTGTTTTAATTTTCTATTTTGTAAACAGTTAAACAAAACAAACTACATACATTGGTAGTAATACGAGTAGTAAATCAAACGGATCTTTCCAGTGGTGCTACGAAATATGAACGCACCGAACATAGTAAAATTAAAAATCGGACCGTTTGTAAAATCATACGAATTAATTCGAAATGCTTGAGCTGATGATCGCCAGCGCAAAGCCAAGCTACTGTACTAGCAAAGCAAACTCAAATTTGAAATTTTATATTTGCTAAATTCAAATATTAACTCTTGAAATTATACTGTTTACGTAACGTTGATTATTAAAGATAATAACTTAAATTCTAATCTTTTTAGAAAGAAATGCTGGCAAAAATTGTGGAGCATCCATTCCATTACGTCAGCATAAAATTATCATTTTTAAACTAACCCACCCGTAAACCAAGTGTTGATTAGCCCTACCCAATCACATCTATTAGTACATAGCAAAGCATTGGTATAAAGCTGCCATCAAAAAAACATTTCTATGAAATTATTATCGCTAAGCCAATAGCGAATTACCGGGATAAAAATCACAAACATCAGAAATTGGCTATTCTAATGTTATGAAAACATTGGTACATATCTGCCATCAAACATAAGCATACTTCTTTGAAGTAATCACTGCAATGCCTATATCGAATTACCGGGAACGGAATTACAAATTTCCAAAATTTTCTATCTGAATATTATAAATTCGTTGATAAATAGCTGACATCAAAAATAAATTTGCTAGTCTAATGTTATGCATGGATTGATACGTAGCTGCCAATTTGTGTTGAAATTTTTGCTTTGCCAATATCGAATTACCGGGATCGGAAGCACAAGCCTACAAAATTTTTTCTCTTCTAGTCTTATGAATGCATTCATACGTATACCAAACATAAAAATACTTGTTTGAAGTGATTACCGCTATGCCACTATTGAATTACCCAGAATGAAATTACAAATTTCCAAAATTTGCTATTTTAATATTCTGAATGTATTGGTGAATAATTTCAAAAAAGTATAATTAAGTTTGATAGCAGCTATGAATTAACACATTTAAAACATCAGAATAGAATATTTTGGAATTTTTTAATTCCGCTTCCGGTAATTTAATATTGGCATAGCTGAAATAATTTCGAAGAATCCTGATTATGTTTCATGGCTTTTAAGTACCAATGCATTCATAATATTAGAATATGAAATTGTTATGGTTTGTAATTTTGATCTCGGTAATTTGATATTGTCATAGCGCTAATAATTTCAAAGAAGTGTTATTGTTAGATGGCAGACCAATGCATTCATGACATTAGAAAATGAAATTGTGGAGGTTTGTAATGTCGATTCCGTTAATTCGATATTGGTATAGCGGTAATAATTGTAAAGAAGTATGATTATGTTTGATAGCATTTATATTGACGTATTCATGACATTAGAATAGTAAATTTTGGACTTTTGTTATTCCACTCTCGGTAATTCGACGTTGGTATATATATATACATATATTTTTCGGTTTATTAATGTCTCGTCACCTTCAACAATCATTAGCGTCCTAAAGATTAGAGTAAACTCCTTTGCTGATCTCCAAGGCGTTAGACATTGTAAGTAGATGGAAAAGATAGTTGTTGTGGTTAACTTAAAGAATAATTTAAAACTACATACTATGAATTTTATACATCCTAATTTGTTAGTTATAAGTAAAGTTTAAATATCGTATCGTTTAAATAGGTATACCTGTAATTATTTCAAATGAATACGTATATGTCTGATGGTACAAATACATTCATAGCATTAAATTAATAAACTTTGATAGGTTTTGAATATCACTCCCGGTAATTCGATATTCATGTAACCGCAGTTTATAATCACCATAGCTTAATTAAATCATACATAATTTAATTAATTGATTCCTAAAAATTTGATAACTTGTTATTTGGAATAAATTTAATGTGACTAGGCTAAAAACTTGTGTAAACTAAAATCTTATAAACCAGAATTTATTTCAAAATTGTCTACGTCGCGAAATTTCTTTACTGAAAATCCATTGCTATAAGCCTGAGGTTTTCAACTCTGGTTGCAATCCTGACGCTTCCACTAATGACTTAAACTAGAGCAATGCATTTATTATATGATCAATTGTTTTCAGTTTGTGAAATGCAATAGCAAGTTCACAATAATTAGTTGCGTAGGATTACCAAAATGTTTAAATAAATTTGTTTCGACAGTTATGATTTCCAAGGTACCGAAACCTTACATGCCTCCAGTGTAACCACTACAAAGTTTTAGGCTTCCAGTAGTAAAGTATACATCTGTATACAAAGTATATAAAGCATTGCAGACGCATTATAGTCGAAAAAAATTTAGTGAATATTTGCCACAATACTGTAGTCATTCTAGTCACCAGATGTCATCATTTGCTCACTGTAGTCGCTATTATGCGGTTTTTATTGCTCTATAAAATGAATACTTAGGAATAATTGAGATCATGAAAGAGTCAAATAAGGCACATAATTTTCCAATTTTTAGATTTAATCTCAAACCGAAATATTCATTCAAATCTTGTACAAGAAGTTGCTAAAACTCTTCTCAAGAATAAAAATAGTTACTAAACGAATGTTCTGAAAAATGTTTATGACTATCAAATAATCGTCTTTCATTGTTTCCTCACGTTGATCAATCACTAGAGACTGTTTGCAGTTTGTTTCAGTTCAGTTCGGTTTTATTGTAGAAGTCTAAGGCAATTATAACCAATTATTTCGTTTCGATTTCTAATAGAGGTGATGCGGATATCCGGCAACCGGATATCCGGCGCCTAAAACTCTGCTGGATAGACTATCCGCCGGATACCGGATACTTATAGGTATCCGCGCGGATAATTTTCTAGACAATTTTTTCAGAAATCCTAAAAAATGAATTAATAATTTTATTAGATTTATTATATAGGAGTATTATATTAAATGCATTAGAGGCTTTAAAGTTTGACTCCTGCCCGTTCGAGTGAAATGAGTCAAAGCGCATCTTGTTTTAATAAAAATTATGTGCAATACGAGCTTAATCAAGTAAGCATGCCGGATATCCCATATCTGGCAATCAAGAAACGCCGGATATCCAATATCCGGCAAACCTGACGGATATACTATCCGCACGCCCCTTGTTTTTAAAATTCGAACCGTAAATGAAAACCGCTTTTCTGAACGTAACCGTTCCCTTTCAATTTGGTGGAGTTTCTGTAGTATCAAAAAGGCTAGAGTAATCATTAATCTGTAGGAGCACTAATTATTTAGTATTCCGCGCTCTGTAATAGGACTTTTAACATTAAAGCTTTTTCCAAATTCGTCGTGAATGGAAAAGTTACTGAGTCTCCTGGATCACCGTATGTGGCTACCTCTGTAGGTTTAGTTCAATTTGAAATGAAAGGCTAATAACACAAAAATTTTCATTTACACGAACAACGACTCCGTGTAAATATAATAGATAACAAAATTTTTTTTTTAATTATCAGGGACAATTTTTACCACCAGATTTGTGAAATTTAATTCTCCACATAGAATTATTTTCTTGATGACAAAATCACTTTGCACTCTCTGCAAGTACATGTTATTTGATAAACTAAAAGATCGTAGAATATTGTTGCTTTCATGCGGGTGCGCCAAATGTGCTACAGTGTCCTATCTGTAAGACGGTAGGCGCATAGGTTCATTTTACTGTAACTAGTGTTATATAATTTCTGCTTATGACTGATTTCTCAAAGGACCATCATCATGGCCTGAAACTTGTAGAATCGGGGGCATGCAGTCTCCTATTAATATCGATCCTCTACCAAGTCAAATTGCACATGCGCAGGCCACAACGTTCAACTTTAATTCACATTATGGGAACGTACATCATGGAATTTTTTCTATGAACACGGGACACTCATGTAAGTGTTGTATAATAATTATAATTATATATTACAACGAAGTATATGAATATATAACCAGTTATGTTTTATATGAATCAGTGCAAATCCAGTTACAAGATACCATGAGTGCATCCTCATTTTTAAGATTCAGTGGTGCTGGGCTATCAGACTCTTACACGTTTGCACAACTTCATTTTCACTGGGGACGCACTACACAGGAAGGATCAGAACATACAATACGAGGGAAAAGGTTACAAAATAATCCTTAGTATTAACAATTTAAGAGAAAATGTAAATTATATTAATAATTGATTCGTATAGATTTCCTTTGGAGCTACATCTCGTGCACTATAATGATAAGTATTTGAGTTTGGAAGATGCCATGAATAATGAAGAAGATCCTAATGCTGTAGCCGTCCTGGCGGTATTTTTCGAAGTCAGTTTAGTCAAACATTTAGTTTTGATGTAGAATGTATTCTATTTCATCTAGGTACCTTTTAATAATCAATAATCCGAAAGCAGTGGTCATCCAGGTTCATTCTCAATTATTATACTGCGTTCTCACATCAAATTTAGTTCGATCTTTACAATGTCAGAAAATTTTGACATCTAGCTAGTTAGGCTTTTTGAGTTAAGGTTGATTGATTTAATGGACATGCTAGCTAATTCGAAACAGGGACTCATATAGCAAGCGTTGTCCATCACTAACAAAGCATTCTGCTAATTGAGTCAAAATGTTTTTAGCGTAGTATAACATCTAANCTAACAAAGCATTCTGCTAATTGAGTCAAAATGTTTTTAGCGTAGTATAACATCTAAGTATAATAACATCATCATTTTCTTGAATTCAGATAGGTAATCATTGCCCACATTAATTTATGTACAGGTGGTTTTTGTGTTACTGGTTTTTCCAATTCAATAATTTTTGAAACTCATAGCGGTTTAACTGTATAAAAAAGTTTGTTTGTATCAAAAACTAATTTAAACTCCCCAGCGCACGGAATTTCTTGGTTTACATTGTCAAAACCAAAAACCACTAAAGACAAAATTTTCTGCAATAAATTTTACACTAAGATATGAACTTAGAAGTATAAAATTGAAAAAAAAATCAATAATTCTTTTCTGTTCTTTACCACCTATAGATTTCAAACGACGAGAATATTTCGTTACAACCAATTGTAAACTTGGCAATAGATTCAACAAGTGCTGAAAAAAAAGACAAATTTTCAAAACTTCCTACTATGACTTTGAATGTTATGGACTTACTGCCACAAGATTTGGATTTTGTACGTTATCATGGGTCACTTACAACTCCACCATGCACAGAAAATGTTGTTTGGACAATTTTTACACACGGAGTTCCAATACAGGTGTCGCAGGTAAATTATGGAAACCATTTTGTTGTATTCATTTCTTAATTTTTATAAACCGTTTTATTTAAAATTGATAGGTATACAAAGTAAAATTTTCGTTCTATCTCATTAATTAAATTCAAATGACTATCTAAAAATTCAAACAATAACTTTATAGATTCCAGTTGTCATGATTATAAGTTTAATTTCATCTAATTACATAGAAAATATTAATTGTACTAACGATGTTGATTTGAAATAATGTTGAATGTGTGTATTTTCAGCTGACTGCGTTTCAAAATTTGGAAAACAAAGACATGGATTTGTACTTTAACTATAGACCTCTTCAACCGCCCAATGGACGATCTTTGACCTATTACAAGGTTCCGCAGAATAGAAAAGTCCGACGTCATACGCTCTCTAACGCAATAGAGATTCCTGGTGTACTAAAACTAGTACAAGAAGTAGCCACTTTGTTGAGACTATTGCTTGTTTATTTATTCAAGATTGAGTTGATGCATATTCCTAACCATTCTTTTATACCTGTTATTTGATTCCGAGCATTGAATTAGTACAAATAATCCTTCAAATAAAAATGAAGAAATGTGTTATTACTATTGTAATGGCTAAGATTGAATCTAGGTAACTCGGAAATCTGTCTAGTTTCTGCTGACAGTAGATGTAGCGGTTATACCATGGTGAAACGGTTGCCTACATTATTATCTTTTTTGGAGAGTGATGTATTATGACCATTTTGATGATGCATCTAAGAAAGATATTNGTTGCCTACATTATTATCTTTTTTGGAGAGTGATGTATTATGACCATTTTGATGATGCATCTAAGAAAGATATTAAATATCGCCTCCAATTAAGTAATGAATAACTTTGTAGATTTAAGAGATATTCTTAAAAATTTAGAAATTAGTGATCACTTAACAAAACAAGTACTCAAACTATTGAGTACTGAAAGCGNGTTGCCTACATTATTATCTTTTTTGGAGAGTGATGTATTATGACCATTTTGATGATGCATCTAAGAAAGATATTGAATATCGCCTCCAATTAAGTAATGAATAACTTTGTAGATTTAAGCNCGCCTCCAATTAAGTAATGAATAACTTTGTAGATTTAAGAGATATTCTTAAAAATTTAGAAATTAGTGATCACTTAACAAAACAAGTACTCAAACTATTGAGTACTGAAAGCGTGAAAATCATTAATAAAAGATTCAGTAATATTATTCATTCACTTGATAAAATTTCCAAAATTAGTAAAAGAGTCTAATTAGGGCAATTTGTGAAGGAACCTCAGCCCTCTGGATATTGTTAAAAATTTGTATGAATCTTAGGATGTAGTAGCGGATACTATCCTCCGAAACAAAATAAATCATAAACTTTTTTTAACTATTTTGCTCCAGTTCGTATTTTGCTGCCCTCCAGATTCTAAATTGGGAAGCCAAGTTTATATTTCCCCGCACACCACCAGGGGTAGGTTCACAAAGTTGGGCATATAGATAATATAGAAATCAAAGAAATTTACGTGCGACTGTGTCGGAACACATCCACTATCAGTATCTTTCAGAGCCAAACCAGCTGAAACTCATGAAGTATTGTCAATATTTCTAGTAAGCAAAACTTGAGGACCCAACAACTTTCACATGTATTTAGTACAGTAATGCATATCAATATTAACGATTCCCAGCGTCATTTATTGCAACTAATTAAATTATTAATTTATTCTTAAAGTGGAAACTCCGACGCAGAAACGAAACACCAACAACTAAAATCAGTTTTACTAATAAAAGAAGGTTCGGTTATTTCGAATTTTTTGTTGCTGCGTTCTGATTCTGTGGTATTATCATGCATAACAGCGTATTTGTAAGTTTTGCTAACCTTATTAAACTTCATACTCATTCGTAATATTTAAAGTTAATCTTTCAATTTATCTTAATATTTTTACATTTTAAAATATTTTGGATAGGAACTGAGCTGTTACTATGTAAAAATTTCTCTACCTGCCGACCTTAGGCTCTCGACAGAACTATTCCTCGTATATCCGAAAAAGATCAACTTTAAATAAGTTTAGCTGTCCGGTCTCGGGTGTCTGGTAGAGAGTAGAATTAAAAAAATTGTCTGTCGGGTAGGGAGTATCTAATGGATATACTCTGGACCCGACAAAACTGTCGGGTAGGTAGTAGATTTGACCCGACAATTGTCGGGTGTCGGGTAAGCAGTATATTCAACCCGAAAAAATTCGGGTAGGGAGTACCCGACAACTATCGGGTGTTGGGTAGGGAGCATCCACCCGTTTAACAGAATTACCCTCTTCTCGAGGATAATATTTTCCTGGAAAGCTATTCCAACCGTAAAATACTTTTGGCAAATAGTTGGGCCATGTAGAAATTGGTGTTTGTTTGCGGTAGAATTATCGATAGGGACTTATTTAGAAAAGTTCTAGGCCCATTGTATTCTGATTAGTTATTTTGGTTTTGGCGACCATAGTTTTTAAAGGGTAAATTCGTACTAATTAATTCGAAAGCTTTGAGTTGATGAGCGGCAGCGCAACAGTCAAGCCACTGTACTAGCAAAACAAACTTAAATTCGAAATTTTATGTTTGCTAAATTTAAATATTAAATTGTATAAAATTATGATGCTTACGCAAAGTTTATTATGAACAATAATAACCTCAAAATTTAATACTTTAGATAAAATGCCGGCAAATATATCGAGCATGAGGTTGTGGAATTTAATTTTCACTTCCACTCTCTCAATTCAAATTGTGGAACATCCGGCAAGATTTTACGATCGTGGACCAACAGGGATTTTAACGCCTCTCCCCCCAGCCCCTTCATCACAAAAATATATTTTTTTGTGAGCGGACTTAAAAAATTCAATAAAAAAAATTGAAAAAAAAAATTATTTTTCTCCCATTTTCATTAATACCTAATTTTGACTCAATATTAATGTTAGGTTGTTAGGTTAGTGTTAGGTTGCTAGGTTGTTAGGTAAGTCCGCTCAAAAAAATATTTTTTTTTTATCATCCGGGGGCTGGGGGAGATTTTGGGTGGAGGGGAGTCAAAATCTTAGTTGTTCCACGATAGTAAAATTATTCGGAGCATCCATTCTATTACGTCAGCACGAAATTTTTTTTTGACCAAACTTCCCCTAAACCAAGTGTTCATTTTTGCATTGACTTACACACAGATCGATTGTTACGTAGACAAGCATTAGTACATTGCTACCATCAAACATAATCATTTCTTTGACATTATTACCGCTATGCCAATATTGAATTACCGGAATCGGAATTACAAACATCAAATATTTGTTATTGTAATGTTACGAATGCATTGGTATGAGCTTTCGTTGAACATAAACATACTTCTTCAAAATAATTACCGCTATGAAAATATCAAATTTCTGATATCGGAATTTCAAACCTCCAAACTTTGTTAACCTGATGTTACGAACGTGTTAATTCATAGCTCCCATCCAAAATAATCATACTTCCTAGAAATTATTACCTTTATGACAATATCGAATTACCGCGATCGGAATTACTAACAAACAAAATTTTCTATACTAATGTTATGAATGTATTGGTACACAGCTACCATCAAACAAATATTTCTTTGAAATTATTATCGCTATACCAATATCGAATTACCGGGAGCCGAATTACAAATTATCAAAATTTACTACTCTAATGCTATGAATACGTTAATACATAGCTGCCATCAAAAATAATCATAACTCTGAAATTATTACTGCTATGCCAATATCGAATCATCAAAATCACAAATCTCCAAAACTTACTATTCTGTTCTGAATGCATTGGTACGTAGTTGCGTCAAACATAAACACTTCTTTTAAATTATTATCAGTTTGCACTACCGAATTAGCCGGAGCAAAATTAAATATTTTCAAAATTTGCTATTCTAATGTTCTGAATGCATTTCTGCATAATTTCAGAAAAGTATGATTAAGTTTAATGGCAGTTAATAATTATCACATTCAAAACATTAAAATAACATATTTTGGAAATTCATAATTCCGCTCCAGATAATTCAATATTGGAATAGCGGTAATAATTTATAGGTAATATGATTATGTTTGACACTTTCTATGTACCAATGCATTCATATGATTAGAATAACAAATGTTTGAGGTTTGTAATTTCGATCCCAGTGATTCGATATTGGTATAACGGTGATAATTTCAAACAAGTGTGAATATATTTGATGTCAGCTATCTACCAAAGTATTCACATTGGAAGTGGAAACTGTTGAAGTTTATAATTTTGTTCCCGGTAATTCGGTATCGGCATAGCCGTAATAATTTCAAATAAGTATGATTGTGCTTGATAGCTGCAATGTATAAACGTATTCATAGCATTGGAATAGCAAATTTTGGAAAATTGAAATTCCGCTCTCGGTAATTAGATATTGGCATAGCGGTAATTACTGCAAATAAATTCATATGTGTGTGGTGGTATGTACAAATGCATTCATAACATTTAATTAAGAAATTTTTATAAGTTTTGAATTTTGCCCAGTAATCCGACATTCATGTAGCGGTAGTTAGTAATCACCATGGTGTTTAATTAAATCTCGAATAATTTAATTAATTGTAATTTAATAATTGATTTCTAAAAATTTGATAATTTATTATCTGAAATAAATTTAATGTGATTAAGCTTGCGTAAACCACCTAAATGTTGACGTAATTAGTGGATCCTCCCTATATCTTTAATTTATGGGATTACCCTAAATCTGCTCATACTATTACACACTTTAATTTCATTGTTTCACTCATTTGACTATGATAAAACATCCATTATCTTGCAATTAGTTTCAGTTTGGAAAAATCCAATATCAAGTAAACAAAGATAAGTTATGCTGGATTTCCAAATTGCAAAAAAAAATTTACAGTGGCAGTAATCGTAATAACTTGATAAAAATCACTTCTAATTTTACTTTTGAATTTATCACCTGGAACTCCTAACACTTTTTTATAAAACGGAATATGTTTGAAAACAATAATGTCTATGTTGAGAAATGCATTAAATAGTAGAAGACATTTTTTACTTCATCTGTACATCAGATGCAACTAAGTTGGTATTGTATCTCCATTTACTATTTACCCTATTGATCAATATGATCGAAAATTCTCTATGGAATTTCTGATATTTTTAGTTTTTACTACCTTGCATCGGTTACTTCGGCCAATGTCGAAGCTTCAATTAAAGTGGTCGTATTTAGGTATGCAAAAATGAATCTTATTTCCTTTTTTCAAATTTAGGTGCATAATTGAGTTATAAATTGAAAATTAGAGATTTTTGATTTGCACTTTAAATAGAAATTTTCTTTTTGTAGTAACTTTTACAAGATTCTGTAAATTTCAGAAAAATCCGTAATTAGTAACTATAAAAGTATACAATTTAGAAAACAAATTTGTACAAAATAAGTTATGAGTTATTTTTACAAAGTCTTAAATCTTAACTAACCCACGCAAACAATTGATTTGTAACTATCGTTACAAAACAATGAATTACTCGTAATTCTATTTCTATTAATTAGTAAAAAATTTTGGTATTAAAGGAGGAGTTGACTTAGGAGGCAATGAAGGCTGACTTGTTTTGTTCAAATATCCAGTGATTAGCTTGTAGTGTGAAAATAATTGAATTGGTGTTTCCGCTTGATAAAAGCTTCTGTATATGTTTTACATTTTCTTGCTAAGGAGTAAAGTGTTTAATTGAAACTAATTGTTTTCCGAGGTGACTAATTTGGTATACCGCAGATTGCTTAAACTACAAAATTTAAATATATAGCTTACTTATATGGAACTTAGAGCAGATTTACATTTTATTTAATTCAAACCAATCTTCTTCTGAAAACTTAACGATTAAACAAGAATGCGGCCAAATTAGTAAGTACATGAGAATAAATTTGACAATTAGTTACTCAAAAACTGTTTTTATTAGATATATATAATCTTAGTTTGCAATGTGTCATACTTTTGATGCTTATTGGAATCCAAGGAATTTTTGGTTGGTTGAATCCAGACTGTGGTAAAGAAAAGCAAACGTCTGGTAACTTTATACGAGGGGCACTGCTTGGAGGTCAAGCACTGCTTGGAGGTGAAGCAGGAAGATGGAAAGTACCATTAGTTACAAAGCTAACTCTTCGAGGGGCCAGTGTACGATTGATTTAATTTATGCAATTATTTTTTATGTTGTTACACTCAACTAAAATTAGTAATATAATCCATCTAAATTTCTGTTTGTTTAAGATCTTCGGTGGTGGTCCAATGGCAAGATGCTTCATTTCTTACGTATACTGGTGTTTGGTGAGTCAATCATATACAATAAACTAACCATTCTACGTTCACACATTGCACCGTCCACAATAGCAACAAATGAAATCGCAAAAGTATTAAATCTAGATAAATAACATCCAAGATGAAATTTTTATCAGAGACAAAAAATGTTTTGTGAATGTGGGTTGAGAATGCTTTAGGAAAAATCATTTACTCACACTAATTAAGTAGTCGTAGGTCACTTACAACAGTACAGTAGCGTATACCCGTAGTCTATATACGTTCTCTCCATACGTTGTGAAAACTATTTTAGGCTGTTCAGTAGGAGGAAACACTACAGAACTCTGTTTTCTAGCATACAGAGGTCTGTATGGTATAACATACAGACCTCTGTATGCTAAAAGACGGTGTTCTGTATGCTACTTCATGCCGACGAACGACAAGTTTAGTTTCTGTGAGGGGATAATAGAATTGAAATGTGCGGGGACAAAGAAAGTTTAAAGTAAACAGTATTAAAAGTTGACACTAACAAGTGCCTAACTTTTTGAACGTCAAAATTTTTTTCAATACTTTTAACTATTATTATGCTATTATATCTACTTCCCTAATGATTTGCTGAAATATAAATAATTATTGTTGTTTCAAGCGATCTAATAATTCTATGTATTTTTCTGGATGTATTTTATCACAATTCTCCTCTCATAATTGTGTAAAATCATCATTTCCTGGATTTTGACCTGCGCAATAAAAATATAGTCTTTTACCATATAGAGTTCTGTATGCTACGTCACTACACTACAGAACTCTGTCTTTTAGCATAAAGAGGTATGCATGTTATATCATATAGACCTCTGTATGCTAGAAAACAGAGTTCTGTAGTGTTTCCTCCCACTGCTGTTGAACGTAGTTACTCTTAGCATCTACACACGTATGTGTTCGTTTGCAACACTTTGTGTACAAATTTTGTCAAAATCATTCGTCCGTCAATACCACGATCGCTATATAAACTTGTTTTTAGTTTAGTCAATCATGTGCAAAGCTTGACAGTATTCGCTGGCCCTTCGCTCCTGCTCCGCTCCCACAAAGTCCTGGAACGAAAGAGGAGCGAAATAGATAATAACCACGGAAGCGATAGCAGAGCAATTCGAACAAAGTTTTTGGGAGCGAGAACGGAGCGGAAAGAACGGAGTTTTTTGGAGCGTGAGCAAGTGCGGAGCGGGTATGGAACATAAACTTGGGAACTATACACCACATATCGATAGCGGTGCGGCATGTAAAACACCGACGTTACTTACGGTTTCCGTAAGGGATTAATATTATTTGGAACTACAAGATCTTGCAGTTCAGTTTGCTTCCAGTTTTTTCCAAAACGATGTCCTGTTCACTTTGTTTAAAAAAATCAGTATACTTTGTTTCAGTGTATCACTACTTTGTTAGTTTATGAGTGCTGAGGCTGTCTCTAGCGTATTCTCACTCAAAATTTTGGAGCGATCGCCTTGCGAACCTAACTTATTGAAACGAAAGTTAGAGCAGAGAGTGGAGTTTAGGTTTAGGAGATTGTGTCGATATGGGAATGGAATTTGAAAATGGAGAAACTCCATAAATGAGTTTGCTGCGTTTTCTCTCTTCTTTGAATGAGTCATCCTTTTATACAATTTAGTTACTTTTAGTTTCTCTTGCTTACAAATAGGATGGATTAAAGCAGGGTGTATATTTTTTCTCATATAGTCATATAACTTTGTGTTTTGTTTCATATAATTTAGAATTGTTTATCAACAAGTACTGTTTAATAACTAATGTGGAAATTTTTATCGGCTATCATAATCATAATTCTTTAACTCAATTTGAAGATTCAAACTCTACTAATCAGAATGGGGTGTTTAAGTTTTGTTCCAACTTGATTCTACCGTGCATGTTGGTTATTTTAATAGAAGGTTCGTTTGCCACATTGATGCTTTCAAACGAATCTGCCCAGAATTGCTTAAAATGAGATTGAATAAATGAATAAAGTCAATATGTTATAATGAAATTATTACAAAAAATGCAGTGTTTCAAAAAATAAATAATGTGGAGAAATTTCAATTTAAGTAAAATCGAATGTAGTAAGAGGAAGTCAGTAAACAATTCATTGCAGCACAATATACTAATGCCTTTAGTGTATCCACCTGCCTTTTCTTGAATTCTCTCTAACTTGGTGCTTCGAAAACATTAAGGGAAGCTTATATATTAAGTCCAGAAATTTGGGCACTTAAGTTTTAAGTAGGGCTTAAGGATCGGAAGAACAAAGCGAGATTGATACCTTCCATTTTCACTAGACAATCTTCCAAATATTTTACCTTTAGTGGGAAATATTTTTGTCGCCTAAGCTCTGTGTTGCGTAGGCTACGCTTATGCAAGTAGAATCATTTGGGTATAATAACGATTATAAATAAAATATAATTAGCCTAAAACAACATTAAAATATATTTAATTTGTTGCAGAGAAGTGACATGGGCTGTGACTATGATTACCAATGCTGTTCCAACATTTGCAATAGCGCAACCTGCATTGGTACAGAAAATGCGATTGAACCACCACCCGGTGCGTCTATTTCTATCACAGACAGAAATGCTCCTGAAATTCCAGTCGGTTGGCAACCTCCACAAACCCAGCAAATAGATGTTCATTTTCAACCAGCCCAAACTTTCTCGATCAATTTGCCGGCGCTACAACCAGGACAAGCATTGGGTATCCCAAGTATAATTGAAGGTGCTCCTGGGTATACTTGCACAGGCTATGGGGAAAATGAAATTCCACCTCAACTCGTTACAGTTAACTTCCCAGATATGAATGCAGGGGATGTCATATATATCAGCGATATAAATGGAATTCGTGCTTACACCTGCACGGCAAACTAACTAGGCTATCAAGAATTATTATGAAATTGTTTGAAAAAAGTATTTACAATATTCAAGCAGTACGAACTATTCAAATAAAAAATAACGCAGGAAAATATTTATAGGTCAAGTAGACATTGGAAGTTATGGGTATATTTGGAGCGATATCCCTCAACAGTAAATTGTAGAAGGCTTTGGTAATCGAGTTTGCTGCTTGGTTAAAAAAAATTAGGTAAATAATATCTTCTACCAACCAAAATTTAACATTTATCATCATTCCAACCAATATTGTGAGTAAGTTAGGCACAGCAGATTAAGAAAGTTTGCAAAAAGATTTCCACGCGTTCTGTCCGAGTTACTTAAACTAGATGTGTACTATATGTCAAACTGACCAATTTTCAAATTAGATACAACTATCTGTATTATTTTCACACCTATTTGGGCCAAATATTAGCATTTGAGGTACCTGGCTTTTACGTCCTTCGACGTCAAGCTTGGTAGATACATCTTCCGTGGTGAACAAGAATTTAAAAAAAAAATCTTTTTTCAATGGGAGAAACCGAAACTAGTGGCAATAAAGTAGTTGTCTAACAAACACAATCCAAAGTAACTTAATCCAAAATTTGACGTTGGATATTTAACATAATTTGAAATTTAAATAACAAATTTTCAATTCCTATTTTCGATTAAGCAATTCTATAACTTCTGTCACTGGAGTGAACCCAACTTTAATTTTTTTTCAAATCTTCTTTGGTCAGTATCATTCTTTAGGGTAAAATTCTCATATTAAAACGTAATCGGAGCATAAATTTGGTTTGTAAGGTTGTATAACCGGTGCTGGGATAAAATAGAATTTCTACTTCTGTTTTCGACATTAGAGTAAGTTATCCTATCTAAATGTTTAATCGTCAAAAAATTTATTTTATCTCGTAAGAGGTTTTTTCCCGACAGAAATTGTTTGTACTCGAAACACTTTTTTAATTATATCCAAAGTTGTTAATCTTGTCACTAATCTTTCATCATCAGAAAAGTTTTTAGCATGAATATTTTTATCAGCGTAGAAATTTTTATCATTGTACAAATATCCTATTCTCTCCGTAGTTTATTATCCTACCAAATTTACTTTATCCAATCAAAATTTATTGTCATCGTGAAATTTTCTTATTCTAGCAGGATTATCCTTTTGCAGAAAGTTTTATCATCTCAACAACCTTTATTCTCGTGACAATTTATTTTCGCTAAGATATGTTTGAATATTTCAAACTCTCCGAAATACTTTTGATCCTAAAAATTTTTTTATTGATCGGAATGATTATCCATCGACTGAAATTTTTTTTCATGAGTTCCAAGTTTTCAAGTATCAGCTATTCAAAAATTCATAAACAGCGAGAATTTACTTTGGCGTACACTTGTTTTGTGGAGATTATCCGATTTATAATTGTTAAACAAATTCGTTAAGTAAATTGAATTTCAAGCCAAATCATGAATTTTTTTTAAATCAGGAAATCATACATGCGAAAAGTATCATAATCTTCAGGATTAAATATTCAAACAATGATTTATTGGAAATATAATTATTCAAACTTATGGAGCATTTCATAAGTACGTTTGTTAAATTTTATTTTAAATATGTCATAACTTTAATCTTTTAATACGAAAATTTTTTCCCCTTCCCCCCATATTTCTTCTTATGTTTATTTTATTGTTCGTGGTAAGTTAACTTCTATGTGACGATCGGACAACCGGATTTAGTTCTGAAATCTAAGGGTTCACTTGCGTTACAAGGCACCGCCCGTGAACATATTTCATAAATGGGCATTATTTCTAATTCTCCCTTCGTTTTTCTTCTCATTTTAAATGTTTAATTGTAGAACTAATTGTTAATTTTTGCGTTGTAAATACTTGAATGAGTTATTAATAAATAAAAAAGGCCGGCAATAGAATTTGTAATTTATTTAGAATTCATAGTTTATGACGAACAATTGTAGCAAAGGTATTCATGAAGGAGTTAGGTAAGTTTCAATCGAACAGAATTCTTGTCTAGATTAAGGATACAATATCCAATATTGGGTTCAGCGCGAAATTTTCAAAAGTTTCGAAAATTTCATTAATTGATTTACCTTTGGCACAAATGTGCAAATGACTTATCGAAATTTCTTCCTGAGTTTTGTCAACCAGTCAGGAATTAGATCGAGACAAATCTGAAACCAATAAGTCATGTGAAAATATTGCAAAGATCATTATGAAATCTATGCAATAAAATTTATTATTTTATCTTATTTTTGCAATGTTTATCGGATACTGTTTGAAACATCCAAGCAAAAATCGTAATCTCTATCAAATGTCTTAAGAACAAATTTCAATGAGTCATTTGTACATTTTTGTCAAAGGTAACAAACATCAACCAAATCCTAAAACTTTTTAAAATTTCTAGCTGCACGCCAACAATTGATATAAACTTTGCAAAAGTTTCTGTCTGATTGACGCATCACTTCGTCAAATCCTTGATAAGTACCCTTCTTGCAATTGTTTTTCTGGTTAAAATAAATTACGAATTGTATAGCAGGACTTTTTTTATTGTATACTTTTTTAATACCAAAAAGTCTAGTTTCTACCGATAAGAGCTGCCAGACAAAAAAATAACTTGTTCCGAAACAAATTTGAGTAGTTGTATTTTGGTTATTATAAAACTAATACTAGTCCCTTATTTCCACGAATAGGTACCTTATCACAGCTTTTGTTTTGAAGCAATTCCAAACCCGATTCCTGTTTTGATCAATACTACTAGTTCTCCTTATTCTACCGACGTTAATGCACTCAACACCGATAACCCCCACCCTTGAATAATACTTTTCCCACTCAAGCATAAAGCTATGTGTCCATTAAATAAATTTAAGACATGGTTGAATATACGAATTATTCCTACTCAGTCGCGGTCCTTGACCTCGAAAGAATATCCTGCCTACAAAATAATTAGCTAGAACAGCCATACTAGGTAACAACCATAAATATACAGATCAATCGGCCTCCAGGTGGAGTTATATTCGCGTTTGTGTAATATGGCTGGTCTAAACTATGTATAACACGTATCCGAAGGAAAGCATCAAAAGTTTGCGAAAATGTAGTTCATATTAGTACATATCTCATGTTGTAGCGTAGCTCCATTTCACTTATATGTCATCATATGTAAAAAAAATATACATTTCACCAAGCTCATCAATATAAGGGTTTCAATCTAAGACTCGTGTAACGAGAGATATACAGAAACTTGACTCAGAGTATTAATGATATCAACTTTAAAATTTCAAAAGATCTGAGTCTTTGGTTGAAATACTCTGCCGATGTCGAATTACCAAACATTTTTTTATTATGGGTAAGACATACATAGATATGTAGAAAAATATTATTTGACGTAACAGCACCATAAATAATTGTGAATGTAGATGGTATTTTGTTTCTTTATTACGTGTGCAAACATATTATGAATCTGTTCTTTCTTTCCACCTGTTGATGCGGAAAAACTGCTTAACGAGTAGACATGGGATCTTAACTAGTAGATGCACCAGAAACGGACAATTTTGAAAATTACCCGTCAACTCTGACCTAATTTTTTCAACGTTTTCCTGAGAATCCAATTTTACCTTAATGTCAAATAATATGTCAAATGTACATGTTAAATAACATGTCGAATATTTCGAGAACTAATGGATGAATCAGAATGCTGTTTTCACTAGGCGAGAGCCTTTGCACCAATGTGAGGGGACTATTGTAGGAAAACAACTGGAATGATGTGAAAAAGCAATATAAAAACAACGGGATTTATGTTGCGTTTTTATCTCAATTCCTGTCGGGTACTAGTTAGGATTTCTGTTGAATTTTTGTCTGAATTCCTGCCGGGTACTCTTCAGGATTTCTTCTTGCGCTTTCGTTGCAATTAATGCCATGCTGACGTTAGAATATTTGTTATTTTTCTGTCTGGTTACCCTTATCACTTGCATCCTATTGGCAGTTTCTCTGATCATTTTCTGCTTTGCAGGAATCACTCTGCGGGTTACACTTATGCTCTTAATGACTCTCATTTTTATCTGAGCCAGTCACTGACTCTTGGAGTCGTGACTAGCGGTTTATACATTGGCAGCCTACTCTGAGTCATAACTCACTTCCGATTCACTCAACTAAGTTCACCAATATACGGTTTAGTTTGTCGCTCCCTTGAGTACAAACGCTATAAACTATCTCAGCTGACATCAGCTTTTTCGTCTATCTCACAAGTAGGCATATCTGGATTAAATCATGAAAAAAACAGCACGAAGTTTACTAGTTTAGTGTCATAAAGGAAAATAGCATGTTTATTTTCTCGTATGTTTGGAGTCTTTGAAATTGCTAACAGAAAAAAACAGTTTACCGTCATGCAATCGTAAGGAGTCATGAATTAATAATGGATATGTCTCAATGGGTTTTTAGGAAACTAGTGGTTCATTTATCGATCGTAAAATTGACATTGAAATTTTCTTGGAACGAATACTAAATTCTTTATTAGGTCCAGTATCCACTTTTAGAAGAAGGACACTAATGTTGAAGTTAGTCACAAACACAAAGAGAGAGTTGAATTATCCTGACGTGAAGCATTATTTCCAATATGGAAATATTTAGAAAAGAGGATACGTCACCACTTGTGAAAAAATTACGTGAAACTTTACAAGGTGGATCACAATCATTATCAGGTATTATCGACTGGAATGGTTCTGACACATCTAAACCAATTGGAGAGCTAAAAACTACATTAATTCATAAAAATCGTAAAAATTCAAATTATGGAATAACTCCACTCCCAAAAAGTCCCGACTGCAACAGCTCTACTGAAAACAACTTTCAGGTAAAGCAGAAGAATAGTATCGTAGATAACTACACCACTACACAAGTAATTGACGTCGATGACGACACAGCAAGTAATAGAAAAAATTCATGGCAGCTTCAAACGGAGAAAACGACTCGTTGGATGCCACAAATGGACATTAGTAGCCGTAGGGCAAGTATACAAATTGATACATATCAGGATTTGGATAATATAAAATCAACAGAAGTGAAGTCAACAATAGCACCATCTATGTATCATACACTCATAGGTATTAGTTCAGGTAAACCTTATGGAGAAACACAAATGGGCAAATTTTCAGACGAAATGGGTATTGCTGATATGGCAAAACAGCAAATGAATAATCCTTTTCAACCACTTTGCCAATTATACAACCATACAAAAGGAAATTCAACTACCACACATCAATATGAAAACGATCAAGTACATAAAAACATACATCGTAAAAAGTCAACTTTCCTAGGGAACATCAGAGAAGGACAGCTAGACCTTAATATGCCTAAAATTTCAGCCTCATTTTCAACGAAATCGTTAACGTCGGAATCAGATACACACAGTACATGTAAGGAAAGCAGGAAATTGACATATAAATATTGTTTTTATAAAATATACGGATATGAAATATCACTATTATGGTTCCTCGGAGGTATTGTTCTAGGAATGTTGATAATATTCCCATTCTTGTTTATAAAATCTAAGCAACCTGAATGTAGTTGGAATAAGTATCCTGGGGCAAAAGAAAATATACAATCTTACTACAATCAAAGGTAATTGTACTTGTATATATTAATCTAAGCTTTACATTTATTTTGATTAACCTTTGTTATAGTTCCGGAATAATTTGGTACAAAAATGAACAAAATCAACAAGGTAGCGGCTGTAAAAATGCTACGGTGGAAGTTCAGAGACTAACTATTTTGGTAAGAATTGAAAATTAGCAATTGCATGGAAACTATTTTTTCATAATTCCATTGAGTTTCAACGCTCTAATATCCTGCTGATGTATTTAACGCTGAAAGTCGCCGTGTTGCGGGATAGACTAAAAATACTGTACTGCGTAATGACGTCTTGTGAAAAGTAATTTCCCTCTCATACTCTACGTTTCTTTTGATTAATATAAATTTTTGCATGTAAATGCAAGATTAAATTTATATATCAGCAACGCTGTTGTGGTAGTAGTATTTAGGCCCATATTAAGAACTTGGAGTTTTCTGAAAGATCTGACTTATTCTCGGATTAAATAGCTGTGAATACTGACCGCGCAAAGTAATTCAAATTTTAACCAAATTCTAGACTTCTGCACACTTATTCTTTCATGAACACATATATTTTAGTGCGTCAAGTAAAATGTCCAAAATTTTATCACGTAGTATTATGATATCTTTTCGGTAATATTTAGTGATATTAAGTGATCAGTTGAAGAAACACTCTGGTCATGATTTGAAAGGTTAAAAAATTGGTTAAAAAATTAGGATTATTAGCTAATTTAACCAGTGCTACGGCAAAGGCTTGCGACGTAAGTAAGAGTACTGTTACCAGACCTTTTAAGCAGCGTTCGACAAACACAGTTTTCCGAACGCTTTTCGGAGTGTGACTCATTTACCATCGGAGTGATTAGAAAGATTCTCACCAATATTATGTATTTATTTGTTCTTTATATTCTAAGAACAAAACCCTTTATATAAACTCAATCCCTTAAAAAAGTATAACTTTGGTTAGGTAATGTGTTTCTTTGATAGTCCCATTTTGGTTTCTTTGCTTTTTAGTAATTTTTTAGTACAAAGTGACACCTTAATTTTTTTAAGTTTCTGACAATTTGTCGCTAACAAAATTTTTTCAAAAAAAAGTGCTAATGCAAGTGAAGCTTGCTAATTTGTTAATTTAGATTATGAAAATGCAAATCAGCATGGTTTAAATTTTTTAATTTTGTTGAGTGAAATTGCATTATAGACCATTTCCCCTCAAAAAGTCAAATTATCTACCACTAGAATCATTATTTAATATTACAAAAAAAGAAAAAAATTTCATTATTTACCTTCCCTAGCCTCATTCATATTATTATAATATATTATAATATTATATTTAGATTATATTTTTTAATATATAATATATTTATATTATACCATTATAATATTATATTATAATATTAATGATTAAGGATTATGAAAAAATTTTCGTGCAACTGTCTAGAATTTGGTTAAAATTTGAATTTCTTTGCGCGGTCAGTATTCATAGCTATTTAATCCGAGAATAGGTCCGACTTCCAAGTCAAAAGTGTGTCATAACTCGAACTTGGGAAAGTATGACTTATGATGTAGAAGACGCATACGGTGAGGAGGAGATGGATTTGTTTGTTGTTCAAAATACTCAACAGTGTTGCTAGGACATTAGCGTACCACGAAAACTTAAAAACGGTCTTGCCAAAATTCAAAACCAGAATTTACTATGATCTGAGTGAAAACTGATGGAGATTAAAAAATAAAAAACGGCAGTAATCGTGCATGCCGTCATACCCTATTAATTAATTACTCGATTTAATGAATACCATTTAATAAATTAATTTAAGTAATTAAAATTAATTTATAAATTTATTAGCTAGTGAATATAAAGCAATTTAAAAACAAGGTGAAATTAATTGAACATCAATTTGACTTTGGTTTTGTAAAGTCTGCATATAAGACAACCCCAGACCAGTTTGGATTAAACCCGGTGTTAAGTCTGGGTTTTTGAAGTACAACCGGAGCATGGCATAAGGACTAAAAGCCGGGCTTTATTTAGGCTTTCACCAATCACTCCTGTTTAATTCTTATGGAGCAATTTTGTAACACAGCTGCCGCCCGCCACTACACGACTTTCAAAGCCAGGCGTTTATCTTTATACAGAATATGAATTCCAAAAGCCTGAATATGAATTCCGAAAGCCTGACTTAAGTCAGGCTTCAAAATCCAGGCTTTACAAAGGTCGAAGCCCGAGTTCATAATATGGGTCTTAGATAAACTAATAAACGCTCAGTACCAAAATTCAATAATTAATTAATTAAAAATTTTCAAAAATATAAATTTGTAATATCAAATTTATGAGAACTATTTCCAAAAACCATTTTTACCTTCCGCTTTTTTTTTAATTTTTGGCTTGAAGAGCATCCAACAAATGTCAACAAATTAAAATTTTTGTAAACGGTGATGAAACTAACCTAATAAGCCAACCCTAAATTAAATATTTTTTTTGGGGAAATTTAGGTATGTGTCGATAATTTGTGAGGATTTCTCCTTCTTTGCTCTTTTCACTTATTTTCGATAAATTTGTAATAATTTGTTATATGACAAAATTGGTTATCAAATCAAAAATTTTCGCTTGTAAAACGATTATCTTGTTTTCTGTATAAAACTAATTAACCTGTCACGAAATTATTGGATGTGTCTGTATGAAGGTAAAACAATGCCGCAAAGAGAAGGATACGTGTATTCGGAATTGGGTAAAGGGAAAAAGGAATAATTGCTCAAACGCATCGGAAGATGAGTCAGAATCATCGAATTCACATGTATACTACGAAAATTCAACACGATCTGATGAAAATGATGATGACAATGTAGATGATGTTATCAATGAATCTCCGGACTATGATATTTCAACTGGACCTACCAATGGGTCTACAATTATGGATGATTATGGAACAGATAATATAACAGAAACCACCTTACTAGGTAATTCTTCTGTGAATTTATTCAAATTTTTGTCGATTTAGAATTTATGTTGATGATGTTCGTTTATCATATAGATAACCTTGTTGAAGAGAACACAACCAATTTAGTAACACCAGGATATACGGGAAATGAAAGAACATCAATTGCCATTGAGTATACGACAATTGCACTCAATAACGAATTTGAAACGAAAGGTAAATGTGAATCGAAAATATTTTTACTAAAAAATTTGTTGTAACAATAACAGTTAAATTTGTTGTATTCGCACCGACTGAGGCAATCCTCTGGGTTTCTGACAGACTAACCAAGTGTAAAATTGAGCCTTGTGTTCAAATTGAGTCGTGTATTCATCCCACACTTGTCACTTGTTTGCACGTGACACATCATACGGAAACATAAGCTAAAATATATGCTAAGACAATGCGGAAAAAATGTAGTTTGCGGCACCTACTCCGATTTGTACCAAACTATTTTTGTGGACTAATATGAGGCTGCTGATCACGAATATGAAAATTTTTTTGACCGGAAATGAATAGAAAAAAAGTTACGATTTTTTGAAATGTCCCAAAAAGTAAATTTTTTTACTGATATTTCAGTCTAAAGATAACTAATTGAATTCAAAATCCAAATCCTCATCCTCTTCTTCTTCCGTTTCAACGTCATGAACGTCTTCCATCAAAGTTGGATCATAAAAATCTAGAGCTAACAACCTAACAACCTAACAACCTAACAACCTAACCCTAACCATAACCCTAAAAAGTACCTAACCTACCTAAAAACAACCCAAATCTTGAAGTTTTTGGACAATTTGTCCACAATTCCTCCAGTAAAAAACCATATCTAAATTAATTTGTTGAAAGGACATTGAAGACTTGGGTTTTGGGACTTCAGACAAATAAAACACTAGTTAGTTCAAAACTGGCACTTTACCGGTCGATATACAAGGAAAAAAGATATGGAATTCTTGAAATTTCAAAAAATCGTACCTTTTTTTCTATTCATTTCCGGTCAAAAATATTTTCATATTCGTGATCAGCAGCCTCATATTAGTCCACAGAAATAGTTTGGTCAAAATCGGAATGGGTGTCGCAAAGTACATTTTTACCGACAATGCGGTATAACTAATTGTTTTTTGCACCAAAACTCATTTGCTCAAATTAACAACTTAACAACTTAATTCATGTGTTCCTAAACCGAGTCATTGATCTATGGGCTTATATGAATATTTCATTCATAAACTTTAAAACGATCATATAGGAGTAAGTTTCCAGCAGATTTTTTTTTAAATTAGTTACCATTTTGAAATTATTTATGAAATACAATTAGCTAGCAGCTTGACTACTTAAATTATGATATAAAAAGTGTAATAAGAAATAATTGAAAACCCAAATTACGATAAAATTGGATTACGTCTTATTGAAAGAAATACAGCGGAGTTTTTAAAAACTAGACCATTGGATCAAAGTTGAAACCAACTTAAAAAGCCACCAGTATTGTTCATGATTCTGACTGGAGTTCGAATTTGGAATTAATTTGACGACTGATTTGTTTGCGGTTAGGAATCAGAGTCTAGCAAGTGACTTCCAGACTCGGGAGTCATGACTCTTCTCTAACATACGCAATTCGGGATATCGGACTTATTTTCCTAATTTTTTCAAATCTAGTTTCACAATTAAATTTTGATTTTACATTGTGCTTCCCGATTTTTCATATTTGTATTACTTGCATCTATCGCATGTCACCAATTTGCACTCCGCGTACCGAAAACCGAATACGTAACTCCGCAATCATGGCAGAGTGCAAATTCGTTATGTTTCACCAAAAGAATGAAACCAAGAATTTGCACTCCTCGAAGTTTGAGGAATTGCAGTATAAATAAGAACTTCAGCATGGCAACTAATTTCATACAAACTAGTTTATGCTTGATGCTCTAAAGAATTTAATTTTTTAATTGTACACTGTTTGCAAACTTTTTAACTATCATCTTTTCCCACTTCTATATTAGGTTATACTATCCAGCGTTTCAGAACTACAACCTGACGTAATGTAATGATTTGTTAAGGAAAACTAGTAAAATTAAAAAATTTTTACAGTAAATCTCTTTAAAACCTCCTCCAGTCAACAACAGTTGATTATTCACCAATTATCAATTTTTGTGAGAAAAAAAATTGAAAATCGACTCAATCAAAAAATTATTGACCTTTTGGTTGGATTGTGTTTAGACTACTGTTAACGTTTTGGACACCAGTTTAAGTTTGGATGGATTCAATTCGCAATAGGCTTAGAATTGACAAGGCGGCAAAATTGGTTTTTATCTTGCAAGCAATCAAAAAGTTTTTTTTTCACGCGTCACTTTAACCGTTTTACCTGATTTGTTTCTTGTTACACTTATTTACGTTAATGAATTATAAAAACGTAATCCAATTTAATGAAATCTTTTACATTTAATAAATTTTTTAATTACCCTAGATTTTCGCGATTGATTTTGTTTTCATTATGATTTCTGAGAAGCTCGGTTTAAACCAAATAAACCAAAAAAAACCTGGTTTATACCAAATAAACCGGTTTTTCTGGTTTTTATTAAAAAAACAAAAAAACAGATACCCTGCTTTTTACACATTTTTTTTCTCCACGTTCATCTTAGCTACTAAATTACCCGACTGGTTTTCTGTTGTGTTAGAGCTCATGTATGTCGTAGATTATATTATGGTGAAAAATACCAGTCCAATTTAAGATAACCTGTTTGCATTCAATTGCTACTCATTTGTTACTCATTCGTCTTTGCGAGCTCCAAAACTTATTAGAATTCATTCTTAATAAGCATAGACAAGCATAAACTGAAATGAAAATAAATTTTGGGGTGAATAAAAAAACGGTCCACTCTGTATAAATTTTTAAATGCAAAAATTGTATTAGGTTTTAATATTAGAGTGATTATAACTTCAAAATTAACAGCCGAGGCAGTACAATGACTACCGGGTTGCTTGCAAAGTGTCACAAATGATTCTCAAAAAGTTTGCGGAATAAGGAGAATTTGCAAAAAATGAATCAGGAGTAGGAAGTGGTGAAACAGAATAGATAAGTTTCAGCTCCGTTTTGCAAAAACGAAACTCCGCAAACCTTTCACCGAACTCCTATTTGCGTCTCCGTGATAAAATTCAATTTTACTACAACTTTGGAAATTCCACAAAACTTTTGCAAATTCAGCAAAACAGAGTTGTGATGAACTAGGCCTCTGGAGTCAGACATAGTCTTGACTCTGACTTGCATTTATTATATTTTTGTTCGTTATGACAACCACCAACAGAGAAGCTTTAACTAAATTAATTAAACGCTCCCAAACTTCCGCTCAACTATCTTTCTGCATTGGGCTAAAGTTATTCGAACCGACAGAGATTAGCGATACGAACTCTGATTCAGTTAATTTAATTACTAACCAAATGAAAAGTTTGGTGGCTTTCAATGTTGTCTATGACTCCCAGTTTGGCCTAAGTCAGAGTCAGTGACTCTGAGAATCATGACTATGACTCTCTAACCTTGGGAGTCAGAGTCATAACTGCGGAGTCAGAATCGTAGAGAAAACTAGTGGATCTCTACCTAGTCTTTAAAAACTGTGGGAAGGATTCTGTATCGCCCAGTGGTTAGATATGAGTAGACTCGTACCTCAGTAGCCAAGCGAGGCTTTGATCCCCAGAGACAATGAAAAGTATGAGTTAAGCCTTTCTTGTGAATAAGCAGACCCATGGTCCAGTGTAGAAATAATTCGGCTACTCTACTTTTTGTCTCAGAAAACTCACCCTCTATATTACCTAAAATATATGTAAGTAGTAATCTTGAGCTTCGAATTGATCAACCAAATGGAACAGTTCATCAGTATTTGTCTACTCCAAACTATGATTTTGTTGCAGTGACAAAATTTTATCGTAACTTGTGAATAAATAAATGAAATATGTGATTAATTTTTTTATTGATTTGTTTCATCTAGAATCGACATCAGAACCATCCCTTGCGTCTCTATCACAAGGTAGCTCGGAGGTAAATGAATCAGAAAATGGAGAATTTGGGACAAGTACATATGTCACTAACAAATATCAAACTGACGTAACCTTAGAGGAAACGAGTACCAAGGGTATTACTTCAAGTGGTAAGAACTCTATCAATTAGCTAAAAATAATAAAGAAAAAGAGACAATTTTTCTAGCAATATAATGTTTAACAAAACACTAATGAGTAGAATGTTTACAACAAAAATTTTAGAATTGCCATCGCGTCCTAGTGATGAATCATTTACAACTTCTACAGTTATGCCTATGACTCAAGACTCACAAGAAGAAACTTCTAACTTGGCATTTCAACAAACAACCATCGAAACAGAAAGCCTTACTACAAATTCAGTATTTGTCAGTTCAATTGCTGCAGACAACATCGTAAGTGACATCGTAGTAGAAGGTATGGTGGAAGAAACTACTACTCAACTTTCTGCTATTTCATCTGGAAGCACAATCGGTATACCCACAGTCAACAAACCAAAAAGGGATTTTATACAAGAGTACAATCCATTGACGTCCAATGCAGCTTCATCATTTACTACAAAATCTACTTATGATGAAGATTCCGCTGTTGATACACAGAAATTGCAACCGCGTTACCCGACTGCAAAAATTCAGCCTAACTCACGAGTGCAAAATGAGAAGATCCCAACTTCACCCACTGATAAACCACAAGTGGAAAATAAAAACGATAAGAAAGCAAAAAAGAAAAATTGGTTCCAGCGTTTTCTTGAAGTTGTCAGTGAGTACGTGGAAACTTTGTCTCCATTCAAACTAAAATAATAAGAATGGCGGAGCAATGGATATCCCTGCAGAATATGCCTCAAATATCTTTCAATTCGTTTTGTTGACTTTATGTGATAAGTTAAAAGAAGCACAGTTTGACAACTATGTAATATAAATAAAGTTCCTGATCATTAAGGCCTGCTAAAATTTTAATATAAAGTTCGATGTAAAAAATTAATTTGCAAACAGAAGCGACTTGAAATAAGGAGTAGGGTTAGCTATAATAACATGAATCGAAGATGTTTGAGTGTCAGCTGACAAAATTGTTTTATTAGTCGGCTATCAAAAGTCTCAAATAATACTATTGTAAATCGTCCTAAGAGTTTTTATCACACTACGTCAAGTCTAATAGCAATTCTGGATTACGCTTTGTATCATATTGAAGTCGTTGGATGACAGTATATTACGAAAAGAATTTTGTTTGGTAGCATTCAGCGCACTGAAGCACAATACTTAAATTTGGCACGAATTTAAAGAGTCGTTAATTTAATTTTCGGTTGAAGTGTACAATAACCGTAAGTTAACATTGACTCCTCGGATGCTTTTGTATGCTGAAGTGTTAATTAATTTATCCGGCAACTAGTCCAAAACGGTTGGGCCAAATCACCATTGTTTTTGGTAACGCATTATGTGTTCCCAGATGTACATGTACCTAGGCTATGAAATATTAAATATCTTGATCTTGGCGGAGCCTTAAACTTCATTTTCTTTGAGGCAGGAGAGTAGCAATGTACATTTATGCTAAAAATATTTCGTATATTTTTTGGACAAAGTATTTGGGTTATGCAGCAGTTGATACAGTCATGGTATCTAAAGATGAATGCGGCGGCGATGAAAACTATTTTTATTTGGTATTTCGGAAAAAGTGGATTTGCTAATATTGGAACACTTCTAGTCTATTTTTAAGTGATGTCAACTGTATAATTATTTTTATAAATAATAATTCGATAACTTATATAATTGTTGACTTACTTTTGTTTATTTTCTTTTCTTTCTGTTGTTACTAATTAAGGAAATTAGTAAGCTAAGCTTTAGTTTATTTTTACAATTTCTTTTTGTTTTATTATCACAATAGTGTAATAATAGTTTTTATACACGAGGTACACTAAGGCTACAAAGGTATAAAAACCCAGGGCTTGAAGTCCAGAGACTCATTCTAAGCCATGACTTTATTCAAGCAGTAATTCTGACCCATGAGAGGGAGCTTGGAATCTAGCTTTAAAATTTATGTTTCATTGTTAAAGTTCGTTTTGTTTAAATAAAAATTATTTAAAAATATTTCATTGTTATTTCAATTGTTGAAATTATTGGCTAGGGTTTAGTTTAATTTGTTTTTGAACAAAGTTAAATGACTAACGATTTTGTGTAAATGATCTCTGGGAATTTTGTCCAATTATATTTAAGTAAGTTGGTCGATTTAAACCAGAATCAAATTATTACATCAAAATAAGTGACAAAGAAAAAACTATGACGAAATTTAAATAGATGCGTAAGGAATCAAGAATTGTGAACCACGCATGTCTAAAGCAAAACATTGTTTACATCCACGACTACGATACGGCAACTGACCTATAATCCGACTCGTAGCTATTCGAAAATTAGAAAATGGGAATATTTTGACGCCAAACTACGAAACTAAATGTGCACCAATGCATATGCGCTTTAAGTTTCAAAGTGCTAGTGTATCGCCAGAAAAAGATGGATGGTCCCAATGCAAAGATTAAGGATAAGTGTTTTTCAATTCAAACCGTCGAGCAAATTCAACCTGGACAAATCGCCCACCCATTAAACGAGACGGATCTGGATGTTTCTGCTAAACACAATTTTTTTATAAACGTAATGTATCCATATTGGGTGTAATTATTTATTCAGTATAAATTAAAAAAAAAAATTTTTTTTCATAGAATCATCGTTTGTAAACTAGAACTACACATACAAGGTGTTCAAATAAAAAGGCAAAAATTCGGGACTAGAGTTTTCAAAACTCTCACAAATTAGGCTCTTCNCATACAAGGTGTTCAAATAAAAAGGCAAAAATTCGGGACTAGAGTTTTCAAAACTCTCACAAATTAGGCTCTTCCGTCAATTTTTAATTTAAGAAAATTTAGCTATATTTTTGCAGTAACGGTTTTCAGTAGGTTGAGCAGTTCAAAATTTGTGGGAATGTGACTTAATCAATTTTTGATTTTCCGCAAACTCATTTATCAAAAATTTTGCCTTCTTATTTGAACACAAAGTATATAAACAGCAACTACATATTATATATTTTTTACAATATAGTAACAACCTTATAAAGATGAATGCAGAGACAGTTCAGGAAATATAATTTCTTCCTAGATAACAACAAAATAAGGCTTATAATTTACTTTTTTTTATTTACTGATATTTACCTTATGTTTTTTTAATAACTTATAAATAAGTTATCTAATTTGTATTATTTCTTTTTTGACAAAACCAGTACACATACTTATCAATTAATAAACATTCACATTCATTCACCATCTTCAATCGCCATATTCACACGCCACCATCATCACATCCACATATACACACATACGCATGCCAACTATAAAATCAATATTAAAGGACCAATTGTCATACTTATACTTTACTACGGTCGTAGCAAAATTTAGGCATACGGGTCTGCTTAGTTCAGAAGCAAGGAAATTAATGTAGCCACAGTAACGTAATATCTCTGCATTGTTAATGCAACCAAATATGTTCCAAATTACTGGTTAAAGTACTAGTTACTTCAACCAGCTTGACAGAACCAATTAATAGCTGAATTTTCATCCACTTCCAAACAAATCCAACATCATTGTCAAAAACCGCATGGAAAATTCAGTCAAACTCATTAGGTGCATTTGCGATTTTATGAAATACAAGCTTACATAATCATTTTAACATAAATTGTATTTGAGTTAATTGTTATTGTTACCTCATTTCTCCAATTTGAATAGGTGTTGTTTTATTGGTTGTCTAATTGTCACTATTAGTGTCACTTTAATTATTTACTTCTTGTTGTTGATCTGTGTGTTTGGCTTTAGTTATGCTGACCAGCAGATTTCATTCTTCAAATCTTTTAAGATATTTTAACCTGTTTTTAAAATTTTAGCTTACTTTTAATTTTTGATTAGAAAGATTTTCTTTTTTCAAATAACATTACATTTTTTTCGCTGCTACTGGCTTGACGTGATTAAATTCAACATTTTAATAGGGAATGAGTTTGCATATCCTCATAATTTGTATTGCTTGGATAAAACAGCAAAGGTGAACTTTTATTACCACCATATATGACTTTAGTCTGTAATCCGCGATAATTTTTTCATAAATGAGCCTGTGCTAAGAGTTACATATCTTGTTGTGTTCGCCAGTCATAATATTGATTGTACTATTGATATTTTAATTTTTATATGGATTTGGGGATGATGCTTTGTTACCTCTTCAACGTCACAGTTGTGTAACTATCCTTTCATATAACTTGAATTTAATTTGCAAGCTTCTAGAATAACGGTAGTTGGTAGTTTAATTGTACCATCATAGTTTTTACAATTATGACCCAGTTAAAAGTCGTGGATTTGTTTAGGTTTTTGACTAAGCGAATTAGTTTATTTAAGACAATTTTAAGTTTTCTACGGTTAGTCTACAAACCTGAACCTATTGTATAGATAGTTGTTGCATATTGTATACATTCTAATGTTATTATTTTCTTCTAGATGTCGTCGCTGAGTCCCAGTTACTTCATAAAGATATTGCTTTGCATTGTTTCAATTTCTCTCTTACATATTACGATCCAGACTTCGGCACCAAAACGTAGAAATGCGATTGCTGTATCTTCGTAAATGTTGACTGCTAAACCCAAAATGCCTATTTGAGCTTATGTTTATATTACTTTAAATCTAGCTACAGCGTTTCTTCCTTTAGCTTTGGCGTTATAATTCAACTTTTGAATATTTAATTATAAGTAAACAAAACGCCTAGGTAACAATATTGATTTACAATTTGGATTTTTGTAATACCGCCAAGAATAGTTATAATAGTACATAATTGTTTGTTTTTCTAACTCCGTTTTGAATATAATTAGATTAGGCTTTTTCAGATTAACTATTAATTTGTTACTATCGAAGTAGGTTGAGAGTTTAAGAATTTTTGTGCTGAAGGAGTGTCGAATAGTGTCCATATTTCATAGATTGGTCTAAACATTCGCTTAAAGAAAGTTAATTTCGTAGAAACTCAGGAAGTTAGATCGGCTTGTGGAATACACTTACGTTCAACAAACTAGCAAGTAATATTGTAAAAATAATTGACACCTTACAATCACACACTTTACTACTTGTAACACATTGGCATTTGGTATTGAAAATTGTACAGTTTGTGTATTCAACTTTTGAAAGTTATAAGCATAATAGCAATTCCACTCAAAATGTTATCTGCAAGGGTTAACTTGGCCCTACCCTCCATATAATAGAATGATCCAACTTGAGAAGTAATATTAGGCAGAGATAAAGTACTCCCTTCATGTACGAACTATAGCTTGAACTGTCACAGCAGGTTGTATGGCGACGATAGGCATTTGTGCGCAACTTGCAAGATAAATTGTACGCTTGGGACATGAAGTTGGCAACAGGCATAATGATGAATGCAGTTAGAATTCCATATATGACAAATATTGCATAAACTCCGAATTGAAGTTTCCTCTAAAGTTAATTATTGCATAAAAGTCTAGGATAGTAAATACAATCAAACTCCATTTCAGCACCGGTAGAAATACGTGAGCACATACAGCGTTGTGCAAATTGTTCAAAATTATTACGCATCGATAAGTTGACATTGCAAAATTAACGGACTTCGCATCAACTCCAGATTCAAGCAGCCAATCTACACTAAACGGAAAATATAACTATAAATTTGTATATTAACAATTAAAAAAAAAGGATTTGTCAATTTTAGTATCTCAAAATTAATCACCTCCATTTAATGGCATAAAATTTTGTTACAAAGTTTATCATTTTAGATGTCGCCAGTACACATACATGTATGAATAATAAGGGAAGGAGTGAATCTTCCAACGTTTCAAATTATCCTTTCCTAAGTTCTCAGTATTGGAAAAAAACTAAAATCCTTCGTAAAACGACAGCGAAAGCTAGAATATGGCGTCCTTTCTGCTTTATACGTTAGATTTCTATGTAAATATGTATTTAATGCACAATGTGAACATATTTATGTTATTTTGTGGGCTTCTGCGCAAGGACGTATAAGTGACATTCTATCCTAAACTTTAAGAAATTGAGCAATATATGTAAAAACGATGTTGAATCGTAAAACAAAAATAGGGGAAAAGCATAAAATTCATTGCACGTTTCTCGTTTATTCAAATATTTGTTTGTCTTTTAATTGCTGAAGGAAACTTTCAAGCTACTTTTTGCTCAAGTAATAATAAACAATATAATAATTTAACTTAAAGATTTAAATTTTTCTAAGCTTTGCCAACTCTAGTATTGGCGCATTATAACAAGAAAGATCAAACCAAAATTTTTATAATTAACATCAAATTTTTAGCAAATTTTGTCAATCAGCACTAAATTAAGGTAACCATCAGTAACTGCAAATTGCTTATTATACTATCACCAATATCACCTACTGTTTTAAAAGCATTAAAATTCACAAAATTTTATATCAACGTATTATTTTGGAAATCTATTAACTTGAGTCCAAGGTTGAACTTGATTTGTTCATTGCAACGTATTTTGATTCAGAACAGAGTCATTTATCTGTAATATTCAACGTTCTAATTTTTGCTTTCCTGACGCCTTTCTTCAGGTTTAATCGACGAAACGAACATAATTTTAAACAAAGTCAATGTTGGGTGTATTGGAACTGGCATATGGGGGGAAAATGAAACTAGTGTCGTTAAACGAACAAAATATAATGAAATAAATATGGAAAGAACTGAAAAGTAATAAATCAGCTGCTGTTCCTCGTTTATTTAATAGAATTAGGCTGTTCATCTAGCTACAGAGAGCTTTGAGATTTCAAATAAACCAATCACATTAACTTGCGGTTGAAAATGTGAAACAGAGCATGATTATTTTCACAACCAGTAACAGGAAAAAATATTAAAATTGATGTCTAGGGTTCGAATCTTTGTGTCGAAGGTATTTTTTTCAACAATAATTGGAAACAATTTCACATTTAAACAATCGCAATTTTATTTTGCATTAGTTCGCAGTGACATCAATAAATTATATAGTGTAAAATTTGAACTCGGTAAAGCCAGAATATCCTACAAATATCGAATTTCCGGAAGCAGAATCACAAATTTTCTAAAATTTGCTATCCTAAAGTTATGAGTGCATTGATACATTGCTGCAATCAAACATAATTTTTCAACTTTGAGTTTGTGATTCCGCTCCCTGTAATACGGTATTGGTAGTAATTTATAAAAAGTATCATTCTTAGTTGGCAATAACCAATAATATTTACCAATGCATTCATATACACTCCATCCAGTATTTTTGTAGCCACTGGATGTTACCATTGGCTCATGGTTTTTGGTTTTGAAGAAAGAGTGACATAAATTATTGGCAATTGAACTCCATAAACCAATGTTCTTTGGTGATAGTGTTTACGATTTTAGAAAGATCATGCAAAAGTAGAAAGGAGGATTTTTTTAATCAAGCCTCTGCGACAACTAGAAAAAAAGTTACGATTTGTTGAAAATTTTAATTTCGAAACATTCTTATAGCACAATGTACATGAGAAGTTAGGTGTCTCATAGATTCCCCAGCGTTTGGTTGTCCCGACCTAACAGTATGATCGATAGATTCAATCTATAGATACATTCTATCTATCTGCCGATTTCCTTTAATAAATGAAATATCCTCTTCGACATTTTACGATGTCCATGTGGTACACCAATGGTCACGTCAAATAGGACCATTCACACATTGTTCATCGTGCAGATATTATATCGCCGTAAATTTCTAACAAAATATAACCAGTTCACCGCGACAATGCCAGTTGTGCCATGTTATTTGTTGATGTTGGCGAAAAAATAATATGTGGCACAACGACTCAATCAGGCTCAGAAGCACATATAGAGGAACTGTAAGTTGTTTACAGTCTATTTTACCTTTATCAGAACATTAAATTAGAATTAGCCTAGTTTTATATTAACTATGTCATTTCTACTTATATTCAAGAATAAATCGACAGATACTTTGAACTCTAGTAACTAATTTTTCATTGTAGATAACATTAAATTTTGCAACGACGGCTTCCAAAACTCGTTTTCCTGTAATAATTAAATCAACTCACTCCAGTATAAAATTTTTGCCTAACATGATTTTGTTGACATTTGAATCACAAGTATTTCGATGTAAAAAAAGACAGTCCCAGCATCGTGTTTGTCAACATCTAGAGAAGTTTGGTAAGCTAAAATAGAATGTTTTAAAATGTACGGAAATGATTTTTACTAGAAAGTCTGAATGCAGGAACGTGGCACATTGCATTGCATGGACGTGTTCTTAGCAGATAGGAGAAAGTACCGAAACATGCAATTTCTCTAATTATTGTCGCTCTTTTCGACGTCCAGATATTATCTAGAAACCATATATTTTCTGGTATAAATGTTTGGTAAATAAAAATAATAGGTGACAGGGATTACGAATCAAGCAGAATTGCTGTTAAACAAATTATGACTCAAACGATGGTAAGTGTCGAGAGCAGAAAAAGCTATTAGCTTATCGGTCAGTCCGGACAGGAACATGTATAAATGTGTATTTTGCTAATACTAGAAATTTGTTTTTCTAGATGAACAATATAATAGAATTTCACGTCGCATTTATAGCAGTATATGGTTTGTTAGAAGAATAATTAGACTCCGACTTAAAAAATTATATCCACCATTCCCCATAGTCCGTCCCATTTCTGTCGGTTGGATGGACTCTTCAAACTGCGGAAAGTATTTTTCTTAAAGTAACGAGCTATCTGTCTTTACAATAGATTAATGGGAAGTCAGTTTTTTTCATCCTCAGAAGATATTAACCTTCATCATCCACTCTCCCTATTCCTTTTCCTGTTTTTCCTTTTTTGAATTTTGGCAATTCGCCAGTTTGTTCACAGTGAAGGTCTTCAGACTATCAACTATTTGTTTGATGACTTTCTTTTTGTTAACTTTCTCCCTCTGTCAACCCTTTTCCCAAAATCATTTCCGCCAGACTCGACATTTCTCCATACTTTACTCGTTCCAACTGGTCAAAGTTGCTAATTCCATTTGACACAAATCACAATAATGATACATTTAACTTAAAATATTTGTAATGATTTGTTGCTAATGTAATTTATTTAAAAATTATTAGGAACTATAGTAAATTTATACATGGTTGTGCTGTAAATTTGTGCTGCCATGTATGTACATGGCAGCACTCTGATTCTCTTCAATTTCGGGCCACATGGCAAAGTAATTATAGCCGTTCAGTTCTACAAATGGTGGCACTGAAGATAGCGATGATACAATTCGCCTTGTAGCGATATATAGTATTTCTGCTACCTCACTCACAAAAATTTGATAAAATTTTTAATTTTCAAATTAAGCTTTGTCTGAAAGCTATGATCGGTCCGGTTACCACCCGCATGTATAAAAATCGGGTACTATTTCAATACACAGCTGAGTACTCTTGTCATCTAAATTCAATAACTTCGAACTGTAATATTTCCCGTTGCTGTTAGTGCTAGAAAATACTCAAAAAATTATCCGATGCTCGAATTACTACAATATCTAAAATTTAGACGTTTGTCAAAATTAAAAATTAAGTTTTCTTCTTTAAACGTAAGCATTACAACAGTAATACTTAAAAAATAAAGCAGCAAAACAGCAGTATTAACTTTTATACATAGGATAAAATACTGAGAAAAACAGGATTCTTCGAAAAATTAAAAACAGGGTCTAATATATTGACAAAAATTTAGTTTACCAAAACTCACACAGCTACAGCAACGAGAGTAAATTTAAATGTTTTTTATGTTCTCATTTTTATCTGAATCTTCCATCTAACAACCACATAACCACTTAGTAATCTGCTTCAAAACAAAACTGTTTATAAAACTTACTATAGCGAAACACGTAGAGTGTAGCGACATTATGAGTTCTCCCGTTGTCAATTGCTCCCGCATTTACCAATACATTAGCACTACCAGCTATTCGTAAGGTTTGTATGAAGATGATAAGGCTATCACAATTATAAGAAATTTATTTTTTAATTTATAGTTTGACTCATGTTAAGTTTCATGTGATTTAGACATTTACCAAACGCCATTTACATCTGAATAGACTTATCTGAAATTAATATTAAACGTAAAATTTGCTTCACGTGTAGAGCTGCGAAACATAGGGTTTTGGCATTTTATTGCATATTTACAGATACCCAGTTTCATATCCATACGCCTGACTGCTTAGATCAATCAACTCATGCGCTGCATTTCCACCAACATATGCGACCTGCATTCCGACAAATTCACTATTAATGGCCCAATGCAATGCAGTCAACATCAATTATTCTATATTCTCATCATTACCAATATTGGGGGGTTTCACACAATAACATTTGCTTTAAGGTTATATTTTATCCGACAATTATTCGCAGTTGGTACAGTTGACTGATTTTCTTAGTTTCCGATTGTAACTATTTAAAGTCTACTTTTCAGCCACTGTTTTTACCAATAACATCTATAAAATTAATGGATGACGTATAATATATTAAACACTGACATTAGACGTAACTATAGAGCTCTATCAGTTACTCCAGCTAATCTTAACGTAAGAATGGTTAGGAAAGCCAAGGTTGATGCTGTTGACGGAGAGAAGTATAACATTGTTTTGCAACTTTCACTTTTTAAATGTTATTATTATTTCCTTCAAATACAACCAAATCAAATGAGTGTAAGGAACCCAGCAAATTCGATTTGTGTTTGGCATATCATAAATTTCATAAAGATACCTCGCTCTCTACAAAGAAGAAGTAGTTCCCATGAGTAGCATCGTGACTTCGGACACAGAAAACGACAGACATTAACATGGGAATTCAGTAGTATTGTTGTAATATTTAATACTTAACAGTGATCAGTTTATTAGCTTTTAGAAAGATGTTTTTAAGTGAAGACTTGAAACTAAAATGACGATCTATCCTAAAGCTACTTTTGGTTTTATTTAACTGTAGACTCACATGGTCCATAGTTCTTTTTGGAAACAAATGGGGACTTAAAACCGTTTAAAAGTGTGCACTAAAAGTTAGCTAAACTAGCTGACCTTTCTCTTTCTCTATAGTAATAGCATAGAGCAAAATAGATAAGGACTTAAATCCAACCGGAGACTCAAACTGCAAAGTGTTTGATAAGAGAGTGAAGTTATTGGTTCACTTTTTCTTACAACTGTTGTAGCAGTTCATATACAACANGAAAAAAAAGATAAGGACTTAAATCCAACCGGAGACTCAAACTACAAAGTGTTTGATAAGAGAGTGAAGTTATTGGTTCACTTTTTCTTACAACTGTTGTAGCAGTTCATATACAACAAATCATCAAAATATAATCTTATTGGTTGATCAAGTGATTTATTACACCAACCTGCTCTTTCTAGTTCAGAATCGCATAGTGAAAATAGACATCAGAAATGTAGCACATAAAAAGAACATATTAATTGCCATCGGTATTGTGATTGTGCATATTTATTCCAAATATGTATGGAACCCAGAGTACCAATGAGCGAGAGATGTTCATGTCGAGAATAAGCAAAATCAACCCTACCCCGTTTATGCCAATCGCTGTGAATAGCAGCACGTACTTCACAGAATTTTCCCTTATTCGACAGCCATGAATATGATTATACGCCGTATATAATTCACCTGAATTTCAAAAATATTTATACAGCTCATTTAAATACAATGATTTGAAAAGCAAATTCTACTCGTAATGTAATTAGATTTTTAAATAATATTTTATAAAAAAGTTTATAAATTTTTTTGTCACTTCAATCGTTTGTAATCTTAACCTAGTGTTATGAACTATGCTTTATCAGTTGCTAAGTTAATATCAAACATAACCTGAGCACTTTATCCTTATCAAATCTGGTAATAATCAATTAATCCATGTGACTCTGCAGAATTTTTGTGGACAATGATGAAAAATATTGCTGCATCCTTGATATTTTTAACAATTCTATTCCACAAGCAGCTTCCATATAAAACATTATATGCCACTTTAATATTTCAATTTAATTAACAGCGGACACACCGTAATTTGTATTAAAATGATGCGTCAGATTTACCAAACAAACAAATTCTTCATTATATTTCCAAACTGGTGCAGAAAACCCAATGTGTGCGACATAACAGATTAATACACAAAAATTTAAAATTGCAACTTGGGGCTGCATTGATGAATGGTGTCTTATTTTGTATACTAGATGCATGTAATTGAAACCATAAAGAATATTTATTAATATTAAGAAACGCTCCCTAAGTTTCGATTGCACCAAATGGAACCGATTATCGTGCCATTCAAACGGGACAAGATTTGATTGTGACAATAATGTGAAAGCAATGTTAATGAACTTAGACTCTCCCAAAGTCAACATGTTACAGCAGCTGTAATGGTTGTTCTCTCAATTGTACCTAAATATCTAAGAACCTAAGAAATCCTAATTTTTATTTTATGAATTGCAATTAAGTCCCACCATCACAATGTTTTGCTTAATTCGATAAATAATATCGGGTATTATTTCTATGAGCTCTGCAATTGAAATATTGGCCCAATTCCCGCAATTGTATAGAACGCTTCATAGTACTGTAATACTATGAGACTATGAGATTAATACAATTATGAAACGTGACTCATTTTGGAGGTCTATGATTGGTTTAAAAAACTATGGGCTCCCGCTTGTTCTAATCTACTCAGAGGCATGTATAAATGTCATAGTCCCTCAATGCAATCGTCTCCACTCAAACTCAACAGAAACAAATTCTGTTTGAGAGGAGTTGTGGGGATGGGAACACATTTTCTCAACTGTGTAGTGACTTTATGAACACGGACTAGTTGTCCCCTTGATAATCTTCCTTACACATTTCGGTTAGGAATAGCAAAGCAGTTAATTCTATCACAACTTTTCTATCATTTTCGTTCCCGTAAATTTTCTATAATCTCAAAGTACTATGAGCCTTAATACTATCAGGCGCTCTATACAATTACGGGAATTGGGCCATTGATCACTATTGTATTTAGTAGAAACTTCCAATTGGAGAATACCCAGTCTAATAGCAGTGAATGTTGCCAATGACAGTATCGAGTTTAATAACAACCTTTTTTATGCTGACCCTTTTGATTATTTTTACCTTGTATAATTATGATTTGCTGAAACTATCATGCTTACCTGAACCTGGTTTTATTCGTCGTCATTTTTATATGGTCATACCATATATTTTGTCCATCATTCTTTGGTATTTCGCAATTGCATTAAAATATATTGTGACAAGGGATGTCAGAAAGAAAGATTGTTCCTTCAATTGTTACTTAAATTTTTATCTCCTTTCTTTCTTATAAATTTTCATAAATATTGTTACAGTTGTAGTACATTTTAATGTGACGTCAACTGTATGATATTTTTTTTCATAAATTATTATAAGATAATATATGTAATTTTTGACCTAGCTTTTTCATTGTTATTTTATTTATTGTTCCTAATTTTGAAAATTAGTACGGATTAGCCTTAGTTTATTTCATTAATTTTTCTTTGTTTCTTTATTACAATAGTGTAATAATACTTTTTGTGCACAAGGCACACTAAGGCTTCGAGGGCGAGGATATAAAAACTCAGGGTCCGGAATCCAGAGACTCATTCTGATTTTGACCATGCTTGAGTAGCTTAGTCTTACATTGAGTATGGAATCAGAATCCTCAACAATAAAAGTTTGGTAGCTCATTGTTGAGGGACATTTTCTTGACTTAACGTAATTATTGTTTGATAATTGATAATTTATATTATTAAATAAAGATTATTTTCATTATTTCAAATTTGTTTTGTTATTCCAATTGTTGGATTTATTGAATAGGGTTTTGTTTTCAAACAAAACTAATTGATTAACGAGTTAGTGTTAGTGACCTCTGGGAATTTCTTCCAACTACATTTAACTACAACTACAAGTAAGTTGGTCGATTTAGACAAGGATCATAACAATATGCTAAATTAGTTACAGCAAAACCTCTCATTCGGAAACCAGCTCTCACTGGCTGAATAAAATTCACTCTACCCCTCCTTTTATTCAGGTACCGTAAAGTTTCACATATTTCGGATAATTCTCAAATTGTTTATACAAATTAGGCCTCTACCTTATTTGAATATTTACGGTAATCGCCACGTGAGGTGAGACGGGGTGGAGAGATCTTGTTTCAGAATGAGAGGTTTTGCTGTAGTCGTAATTTACCTTAGTTTACTAATACTAGATACTAGTGTTATTATTATCATTTTTCCTTTCAATGTACTAAATGTTCTACCGGCCTAGCCACTAGGAACGAGCAAAAAAAATTCTTTTACTTCTTGTGTTGTGCGTCAGCTGTTGCTTTGGGTGCAAAGAGTTAGCAGAGCATTACCATGAAATTAGCAAATCAGCAGATTAGACCGTAAAGTTAGCACCCTAGCACCATAAAGGCAACAATTAATGAAAACGCACTTCCTGAGGAATTGGGTAAGTGATACCTCAATCGATTAGAAATTTCATGCAGATTACGAATCTGGCATTCATTAGTGGCGGTCAAATCAAATTTTGCAAAAAATTTCAAATTTGTGCAAACAACAAAATTTTTTTTCTGCACTGTTTTACCCAAATAACCTTGTGGAATTGGGTAAGCTATACCTCAATCGATCAGAAATTTTACGTAGATTACAAATCTAACATTCGTTGATGGCGGTCAAGTCTCATGTTGTAAAATTTTGTAAATTTGTGCCAATAAAAAAATTTTTAAGCGACTTTTCCAATGTGCGGGGAAAAAATTAGGTATTCCGAAGCACCTCAAATTATGAAGATTATTTTGTAGACTAATATTGGGGTCGCTGATCACAAATATGAAAAAAATGTTTTCACCGGAAACGCATAGAAAAAAAGTTATGAATTATTCAAACGAACAAAAATAGGATTTAATATACATTCGTTGTTAGAATTAGGATTCGTTAGGTTGTTAATCAATAAAATATTTCATCAGTATTTTGTTATTACGCAAAAGAAATGGCGGCGCGCAATCTTCGGCGCGCATCGCGCGCCTCCGTTAGCCGGGAAATATGGTTTGAACTACCTGAACGCGATATCTGTTACAGGTATGCAATCACTCAACTAACCCAATCGCGATTGTGCATGTTACCGATCTGTGTATGCGTGAATACTTCTATTAATTACCTATTTGAGAAAATACCCTCTCAATCTAAGTAATAGCAATGAAAAAATTTCACAATTTTGAAAAATCCAAAACTTTTTGTTTATGCGTTTCTTTATTGCGTTTCCGTAATAAAAATTATTTTCATATTCGTGATCAGCGACGTAATATTAGTCAAAAAAAATTTCATCCAAATACGATGTGCTTCGGAACACTAAAGTTTTACCTTTTTTAGTTCGACTAATGATTTATGTCAGATTCGTAATAAGCGTGTAATTTCTGATCGATCAACCTGTCACTTGCTCAAATCCGGAAAAATACATACGGGTAAGGCACTGCAGAAAAAAAATTTTTTTTTGGCACAAATTTGCATAAGTTTTGCAAAGTTTGACTTGACCGCCAACAATAGATGCCAGATTCGTAATCTATATTAAATTTCTGATGGATTGAGGTATCACTTACCCAATTCCACTTTCAGATATTTGGGTAAGACAGTGCAAAAAAAATTTCTTTTTTGAACAAATTTGCAAAAATTTTGCAAAATTTAATTTGACCGCCACTAATGAATGCCAGATTCGTAATCTGCATGAAATTTCCAATCGATTGAGGTTTCATTTACCCAATTCCTCGGGGATTGCGTTTCCATTAATTGTTCCCTTTATGGTGCTAGGGTGCTAACTTTACGGTCTGATCTGCTAATCTGCTAATTTCATGGTAATGCTCTGCTAACTTTTTGCACCCACAGCAACAGCTGACGCACAACACAAGAAGTAAAAGAATTTTTTTTTGCTCGTTCCTAATGGCCAGGCCGGTATGATTCGCATGTGTTGCATTTTTATAAACCTCACTCATTTCTCTACTAATATATTATTTTAAAACCAATAGGGTTATTTTTTGACGTAGATATATGATTACGCTTCTATTCTTCTACTTCTGTTAAGTTACCATTTTAAACTTTTCCGGATGAAGTTTTATTTATTTTACTTTATTGCTCTTAACACTGACTCATTGAAAAAATGTGTGGTGATGCTCTGGAGGCATATTTTCCCACCAATCTAACTAAAAGAGTTGATGCTGTAATTAGAGAAATTGGTTTCGATGTTCTATTTCCACCTTAATTTGTTTACTATTGTAAGTATTAGTATGCTATGCTTAATAAAAAGTAATGAATATACTNTCTATTTCCACCTTAATTTGTTTACTATTGTAAGTATTAGTATGCTATGCTTAATAAAAAGTAATGAATATACTGTAATAGGAGAAACTAATATTTCTGTTTACCAGAACTTAATTTTCGGGGGTACAGTTAGTACATTGGGANTCTATTTCCACCTTAATTTGTTTACTATTGTAAGTATTAGTATGCTATGCTTAATAAAAAGTAATGAATATACTACTGTAATAGGAGAAACTAATATTTCTGTTTACCAGAACTTAATTTTCGGGGGTACAGTTAGTACATTGGGAANTACTGTAATAGGAGAAACTAATATTTCTGTTTACCAGAACTTAATTTTCGGGGGTACAGTTAGTACATTGGGAAAATGGGAAAAGCAAAGGATTTTAATTAGTGTCCTCCATGACTACCAGTTTGGCGTGAGTCAGTGTCACTGACTCTGGCAGTCAAAGTCTCAATTTTTGTATTCATTTAACAGTGAAAGTAGATAAAGAAAAATTAGGAAAATGTCTGCTAATTCGGTATGTTGGAATAGAAGGTTTAATTGTATAATAGCCCTCCTCCCTCCGCAATTCAGGTAAGCGACGCATTAATCGACTGAAAATTTAGCGTAGATTACGAATATGATATCCATTGTTGGCGGTCAAGTAAAATTTTGCAAAAAAAATTTTTTGTGACTTACCCAATTGTAATGGTGCGGGGGAATATTTGGTATTCCTCAAATTTTCACTGAATTTATTTTGTAGACTAATATGGGGTCACGAATATGATAACAAATATGAAAAAAAATTTCACCGGAAACGCAAAGAAAGAAGTTATGAATTTTTCAAAGTGAAACAAAAATAGGATTTAATATGCATTCGTTGTTAGGATTAGGATTGGTTAGGTTATTAATCAATATAATATTTCACCAGTATTTTGTTATCACGCGAAAGACATGGCGGCAATCTCCGGTGCGCTTCGAGCGCCTACGATAGCTGTTGAACTTATCAATTACCAATTTAAGTGACTATCATATCGAGCTGAGTGCACAACTTGTCAATTAATTTCTTATAAAAACGGTCTTTGTCGTGGTTCTGGGCTCATATTTTTGTGGTGACAACCTAGAAGGATGCGTCCTAGCGCATTCGATTCAGTGTGAAATTTCCAATAAGAATTACTGATCAATTACAAATTTAAGTGACTCACTATTAACTTTTATGGAGGTGAGTGCAGAACTTATCAATTAATTTTCTATAGAATAATCTTTGTCGTAGTTCTGGGCTTATATCTTTGTATGGTGACAACCAAGAAGGCTGCGTCCTAGCGCATTCGATTCATCGTGAAATTTCCAATTGGAATCACTTATCATTTACCCAAATATCTGATACCCAAATATTCAAATTTTCAACAAAAAAATCATTTCGTCTAGATAATAGTTGTATTCAACGAATTTTGAGTCCAAGAATCAATTCATGATTGCCTTTATTTTTAACACGANGTCTAGATAATAGTTGTATTCAACGAATTTTGAGTCCAAGAATCAATTCATGATTGCCTTTATTTTTAACACGACCCAGTAAACAATGTTTGAAAATTATGGTCAGCAAAGTGTCATAAGGGTGGCTTGTCATGACGATCACATGGTAATGCTGATTTGATTGTGCAACGCCTTGGACGAAATTATTCTTTAATTAACATGCCATATTTTTAGCATCATATCTTAGTTCTCAAGAAAACTTGGTGAGCCAAATCTAAAAAATGATGAAATGAAGATGTCATCAGTATGACATTGATTTGATGTCTCAGATCTTGCGCGAAATCTTCGGCATTTTGGAGACATTCACAGACACCTGCGGCGAGAGTTTGAAAAAATTGACGCATATTTACGTCATTTTCAGTACAATATTTCCCTCGCTTTCAGTTTGGTTTGTCTTTGTCAGGAGTCAGTTATTTTAGTGGCAACGGTCTCTTTGTCTAGTTTTGTAATGGCTAAGTTTTTAGTAGTTGATTTTTACAAAACTAAAGAGATTGATTACATTCCTGTCGGTTGGGTAAAGGAATCAAGGTGTGCTTGGCCAGCTGAACATCATAAGAAACTAACGACTGCTCAACTTAAACTGAAAAATGACTGGACTTCAGTACCTCCAGCCGACGGATGGTTTTACCACAAAGTGAAAATCTTGGCTTGCTGTGGTAAATTAATTAGCCTACATATAAATCACCACTTATTCATGTAATCCTTTTGTCATTTACATAGAAACGCTAGAAAACGCTCGTCAGAAATTGAAAAGAAAGGAGAAAAACCCATTATCGAGTTTGGAATCTTAGCCGTCAACACCATTATCTCGACCACGGCGGCGAGTGCGCCCGACCGACAGATCGAAACCATCGAGCTCATCATCTGGGGCATCGCTAGTTGAATCTGAGATCAGCTCTTCTGACCCAAGTGACAACGACGAGCCCCAGGCCCCATTTGACATTCTAGAACATCAGCGGGGTATGGTGGGATCCGAAGAAGTTCTGCTTCCAACAATACCTGCTGTGAACGAGGAACAGTCTGAGCAAGGTAACCCTTTGGTACCTCAACCAAGGTTGCTTTGACCATGATCTGGTTTTATTTTCTTTAACCGAAAAAACGAATCATCTTCAAAGCAAGGGTGACCTTAACTGAAATCAAAGTAAATATTAATTTTTCAAATTGTTTTAATTTTTGAAGATATTGAAACTCCAGTTGGAGAGACCTCAAGAGTGTATCAATGCACAGACACTGAGTCACTCATTTTGTCCACAATTCTTGAAATTCAAAAGGTGCAGGAGAAGTTGCTTTCAAAAGTCGTCGCAATTGAGGCAGACATCAAATTGATTTTAACATCATCTGCTCAAACCTATCAAGGTTTGAAAGACAATATTCCAGCCATTCCAATTGGGAACAACGAACAGTGGGCTGAACTGGAAAGCTGGGCATTGGAAAAGACCAATCACGAAACTTTGGTAATGAGTAACTATGATGCATGCTTTACGCCCTACTCACTTTCTTTTCAATTTTTTATAAATTAAATTAATATTTCAGGTTCGGTACTTGTCAGTGATTGGTCAAGGCGGTACAAGAGCTTCTGTGTACTTAATTCTTTCAAAACTCTTCTTGAATCGTTTTGCCGAGGGCATCAACTGGACAGGACAAAATGGGAAGTCAAAGTTTGAAAACTCAACGCTTGTTACTGTGATCACAGGTACGTGCGAGAATATAATGATATGTACAAATAAACACTTGGTTTTCACGATTTAGAAGCTGTACAACTACAAGCTACGTCTAACGCGGAGAAAATTCAAATTCCAAGTGACGAAAAGATTCAAAGAAAAATTAAGAACTGGTTTCGCACTTCGAAGGGACGGAAGGATACAAGTGAGTTTGGACGTGTGAATTAGTGAAGACTCGATTCGATAATTAAGAACTAGTAATAACGCTTTAATAATTTTTTTCAGGTGAGGTGCAAAAATGAACCAACCCCATCGAAGCACAAAACACCGCCGTATCCAGCGTACAGTGTCAAGTATGTTGTCAAATTCAACGAATCCAGTCAATAATTATCACTCAGGTTTACCTCCGTCACTATTTCCTGTCCAGCCATGTCTAGAAGGCGTAGAAGATCGCTTGTCAGTTCTTGGGGACGGTAACAGTGATGGAGAGACCGGATGTAGTATTAGCAGCTTAGAATGTATAGATTCCAGCGAAAGTGAGACCGAATCAGTGGGGCAGACTTTAAAATCCGCCTTAGCGAAATGGGCGACTACAAACGACATATCGCATGCTGCTTTGTCCCACTTACTTCGGGATCTTAAACCATTTGTTACTGAAAGATTACCCCTTGATGCACGAACTTTACTTCAGACTCCAAAACGACATTCAGTTACAATTCAAAATATTGGCAATGGCGAGTTTTTTTACTTCGGGGTTAAAAAGGGCCTAAAACAAAGCGCGAGATCCGGTTTAACCACTTTTAGTTACCCGTTTATGCAAACGACGAAAGATCAACTGACTTTTCGGGTGGGAATCGACGGCCTGCCAATTAGTAAAAGCAGTAATAGTCAACTGTGGCCAATAATGGGAATTTTGGATCAGTCTCTTGCTCAAGAAGTTTTTTTAATTGCAATTTTTCACGGTTACACCAAACCCCCTGACCTTTCGGCTTTTTTATGTGATTTTGTTACTGAAGTAAAGTTGTTGGAGCATAATGGACTAGTCGTAAATGGAAAGCGTTATGCAATTAATATTAGCTTTTTGCTAGCAGATGCTCCTGCACGATCATACCTAAAATGCTGTAACTTATTCAATGCGCACTATGGCTGTGAGCGCTGCGTTCAGAAAGGCCTATGGCTGAACCACAGAATGACCTTTCCTGATGTAAAGGCTAACCTACGCAGTGACGCTTCTTTTCGACGTATGGACAATTATGAGCATCACACCGGAACATCTCCCTTAGCCGAATTGTCATTTGGCTTAGTGTCTCAGGTCCCTTTAGACTATATGCACTGTCTAATGTTAGGTGTAGCCAGAAAGCTATTATTCGCGTGGGTAAATGGTGTTAAGGGAAATCGCGAGTTCCGAATGGGACGGCAATGTGTAAATGAAATGAACAACAAAATTCGAACCTTAATTCCATTTACCCCAAAAGAATTTACGCGCAAGCCCAGAACCGTGAATGACTTACATCATTTCAAAGCTACAGAATTCCGTACGTTTTTGATTTACACAGGGATAGTCGTTTTAAAGGACAATTTATCACAGGAAAAATATCGTCATTTTCTAAGCTTACAATGCGCATCTTATATTTTGCTCAGCCCAAATGCTTGTTCCCCTAAATGGAATGCCTTTGCCAAGAAACTGCTCGTAGATTTTGTACAAAAAGTACCCACACTTTACAACAGCCAGTTTTTAATTTACAATGTTCACTGTTTGCTACACCTCCCCGAAGATGCTTTAATGGCTGGAAATCTTAGTAATGCGTCGTGCTTTCCTTTTGAAAATTACATGCAGCCATTAAAGCGTTTAATCAGAAGTAAGCGCCACATTGTAAAGCAAATTGTGAATAGAGTATCTGAGGCAATTTTAACAACAAGGCCACATGAGGTCTGCGTTACTGGTTCGGTCAAACGGAGTGTATTTTGGAATAATTTTCTGGTCTCAAGCAAAACTGGTGACAATTGTTTTAGGCTGAAGTCAAATAAGTTAGTGATAGTTTGTGAAATTCTAAATGGAGAGCCTATTGTTATAAAGTGCAAAGCATTTTCAAAATGTTTAAATTTAATAAACTTCCCTTGTCTAAGCACGAAACTAGGAATATGTCGGGTAGAAAATAATTTCTCAGGGGTTTTTGAAACTTTGCTTACTGACATTGGTTGCAAATGTTTTCTAATTCCAACTTGTTTAAATAGAGGCTCTTCTATTTGTATACCTTTGCTTCAATAATTGAAAGCTAACAGCACAATGGCTTAATAATTTAATTCTAAAATACTATGTGTTATATGATTTATATACCTCGATTTAGTTCATTTAAATTCTAAATAAAAACGTTTGTAAAATTCAGAATGAAGTTATTGCAGATTCTTGATTGTGGCTTAATTGCATCATTAACAAATGTCATAATCGTGTCATGGTAAAGGTCAAAAAAGACGTTACTCCAATTGTGTCATTTTGGCGTCATATATATGCTGCTGATATCACAGTTTGAGAATGTGTCATGAATGCATGTTGAGTTGTTGCACAGACCCATACAATCCTGATCATGACACCCCCATGCCTTTTGAATAGAAAATTGTTTGTTGGGGATAAACATGCTTTATATCCCCAACAGGTTGTTTGTGTTGACAGTAAATCTTAAAGTTCGTTGTTCAAAAGACGTTTTTCCCCAGTCACATGGGACAACTTAATTCATTTTTATAAAGTAATATCAAAAGTGTGGGAATAAAATATCAATATCTTTTGATTTGAATGAAGTTTATGTTCTAGTAATTATGAGTACATTTGACATCCCTTCCAATGGTTACTTGATATTTTGTGAGGCTTTTGATTGTTACCGATCCCTTCAGAAGTAGTTAGAGCTTTTTGAATTTTTTTTCATTCCCTGTTTCACAAACCTCACCTATAAATATATTCAACCCACATATTAAAAGTTTCTCATAGTGTACACCCACCACAATGCAGAGTCGGGCACGACTACTACGAAATTGCTCAAGATTCCCATGGTATGCGAAAAGTAGATTTATTCTGAGAAGCAGACCAATACAAAAGAATTGAAAATTGGAAAATTTTGTTGGATAAATTTTCATAGAGGCAGAAAATTTTGTTGGATAAATATTCATACAGGCAGAAAATTTTGTTGAATAAAAATTCGTACAGGCAGAAAATTTTGTTGGATAAATTTCCACAAGCAAAAAATTTTGTTGGATAAATTTTCACACAGGCAGAAAATTTTGTTGGATAAATTCCCACACAGGCAGATTATTTTTTTGGATAAATTTCCATACAGCGAGAAAATTTTTTTGGATAAATTTCCACAAGCAGAATATTTTGTTGGATAAATTTCCACACAGGTAGAAAATTATGTTGGATAAACGTCCATATAGGCGGACAATTTTGTTGGATAAATTTCCATGCAGGCANACACAGGTAGAAAATTATGTTGGATAAACGTCCATATAGGCGGACAATTTTGTTGGATAAATTTCCATGCAGGCAGAGTGTGGACATAGACTGCTCCTATAATGCCCATGTTTCTTTCAGATTACATAAAACTGAGATATTAATCCAACA
>NIPM01000405.1:139048-155755 GCA_002738285.1 Holacanthella duospinosa | reverse complement strand
CAAGAGCTTCTACTTTTCATTATGCATACCAAAATCGGAAGAAGAAACCCTGCTCTTGCTTTCGTGAAAGCAAAGCAATTATTTAATATACCACGGTTAGATTACCAAAATGTTATCTACGACGGACAATTACTTTTCAAAGGAATTGAAGTCCTTGCATTTGGAATATTTGTATATTGTTCATCACTGTTGTTCTCATCAATTTTCTTGTTGGATGGGCTACTGATGATACATCATCAATAGCCCATAATGATGCCAAGGTCAGTTTATTTTATTCTATCTGTTTCCAAGGTTACTTCATAAATCATGTTTTCAATTAAAAAAANGATGCCAAGGTCAGTTTATTTTATTCTATCTGTTTCCAAGGTTACTTCATAAATCATGTTTTCAATTAAAAAAATTTTTTTTTTCAAAATTTACATACAGGAATCTAATTAGTCAGAAAGAAATTTGGAAACTTTGTACTCAAATTGAACAACTTATGATGCTAGAGTCATTTCTTGTTGGACTTTTGGTAAGGGAGGAGGTCAAAGTTTCAGACCAGTTAAACGCTTTGGTAATCAATTACGTCGGAACTAGAATAAATTAAATTAAAAGAAATTTGATTGATTTCTGCATCAAGTGAATCCCGGCATTGTAGCCTGCACCGTGTACATTTTTACAAACTAAACATGGAATCATTTAGATGGAAAATTTTGAAATTTCTAGAATACTCTACATGTATTCATAACCCTGGAAACGGTTGCTACGTGAATTTATGATCTTAAACAAACCTAACTATAAAAATTTATTTTTCAGTTTAGACACTTATTTATACCATTCTGGCTAAGCTTCGCGGAATCTTTTATGTTATTTTACTACAATCTTAATTTTAATATTTCTCTAGTAATTTTGTACCCTTTNAGCTTCGCGGAATCTTTTATGTTATTTTACTACAATCTTAATTTTAATATTTCTCTAGTAATTTTGTACCCTTTGCATTCAATTTTTGACAAATTTCAAATTCATATAACTTATTTTAACAGTTATTTAGTTATTTATATTATTTATTCAAGTACTTTAATACACAAATTTTTGAGTTCCCTCAAGTCATCAGATCAGATCCACCACAAACTTAATTATCCAACACCTAATAATATTAGTTTTGTATTTACTTGTATTAATTTTCAAAATAACTTTATAAGTTCTACAAGACTGACCAAATCATATTATGCGATTCATTACACCCAAATTTCAAATGATGTGATTTTAGGTGATGAGATATAACACTAAATCATATCTTATACATTACGAATAGTGTAGCTAATTTGGAAATAATAATAATAATAATTATTATTATTATTATTAATCTTGCATAAAGATTTACATGTATTATGCAATTTTTTGTCAGTTATGCGTTTTATGCTACTAACTGATGACCTTGAAACGGAAATAAATCAAACAAACAAACAAAAAAAAAATTTTTTTTAATTTCCCTTGTTGCCATTTTTTTCGCTGAATTCCATTCACGTCATTAAAAAAAAAAATTTTTTTTTAATATTTTTTATTTGATTTAAGGACGAATTGAAATAATTGAATGACAAATACAACAAATTTAATTAAATTTGGGTCAAATTTTTAGATAAAGTTTAGGCAGACTCCTTATGAAACCGGTACGGTGTTGGTACCAAGTTGTTCCCATCTTTGGATTACTTCGATACTTCTGACGGGAAGAAGTTGGGTGCGGGAGATGGTTCATAATTCAAAAATAGATATCGATGGAGATAGTAAAACTGACGCGCTCCCTTTTGTTCGCATTCGCAGACTGATTTTTCGCCGTAATTAGGTTTCCTTTGTAAATGAGGAGGAAATTTCTTTTCTGCTTCAGAGAGTGGTTGCAAATTAGCGTCTTGCCTTCTGGCAATTTCATTTTCTATTATTTTATTCCATTTGGGTACCATAGTGTCATGCCAATTACTGTTCTCCATGAACTCATAAAAATCCTTAACAAATGCCACTGCATATGTTACACTCTCCATTTGCGAAACTTCATTGAGAAAAGATTTGAAAGTGATTTTGTCACCATCGGCTTTAAAATGAAGTGGCGGAGTGAGGACGTATGGAGGTACAAAATTGATAAGGATACTCCCATGAGGTGTAAAATATGGAAGTAGATCTTCCCCTTGGAAGCGATATCCACCATATATAGGATCAGTATGAACAGGAGAGTCAATGGAGATAATTGTTGCTTTCTTGTATGTTTTTTTTATGTCATTGAGAAAATTTATTGTTGCAATTGGAAATTTATTATGTTCCGGGTTATCAAACTCGGCACCAGAACCCATGTGTCCTTCCAAATACAAAAAATTTCCTTGCCTATGAAAAAAATAAAAGAATTTTTTTTTTTAATTAATTTTACAAAAATATCTTACTGCACATTAAATATTTTTGATATTTTTAAGTAACTATATTAAATTATAGAGATGTCAAACGATGACGTCTATTTTTTTTGACATTAAACTACGCGCAAAGTCATATAACTCTGTGACTCACATTTCTCCACTGTTGTGGGTNCTTGTTCTCTATTTGTTTTACTTGTCCTTCAGCAGTTGGCAATCTGCGTCAATCCGTTTCAATGAATCATGAGGAGAAGAAAACGTATGCAGAGGAATTAACAAATAAGTTTTCTTGTTTAGTGTTACAGTGTACGACAATTACAAGTTTTTTATCTCCATTGCCTCGAAATCTTGATCTTATAACCGATTGTTCTTACAAGGCATCTAAAAGTAAGAAGATCTTATAAAAAGTATGTAGTAAATTGTTTTTCAAAATTTTTTATTTACTAACTTCTTAGTTCGTATAAGAATATTGTAACCAACTTCCTAAAAATTTTTAAAGAGCACTTTAGCCAATAACAATTAATTGTTAATTCCTTGCTTTGCATCCCACTTCGTAATTTATTGAGACAGATTGACGNTAAATTGTTTTTCAAAATTTTCTATTTACTAACTTCTTAGTTCGTATAAGAATATTGTAACCAACTTCCTAAAAATTTTTAAAGAGCATTTAGCCAATAACAATTAATTGTTAATTCCTTGCTTTGCATCCCACTTCGTAATTTATTGAGACAGATTGACGNATTTAGCCAATAACAATTAATTGTTAATTCCTTGCTTTGCATCCCACTTCGTAATTTATTGAGACAGATTGACGTAGTTTGCCGACAGAAAAACCAGAAGAAATGTTAAAATTTGAAACTTTCGCCACATTTGCTAGACACTTCAAGCATCATTGCTGTATAGTATACTCAGATATACCACGCTTTGATTCAAGAATGCTTTCGTACAGGGCCCACCAAATTAATCCGGGCCTTAGAAAGTTTTAATAAAAATATTGATGAGGCAACAAGCAAATAAAGCGAAATGCAAAAGTTAGAGGGANTGAGACAGATTGACGTAGTTTGCCGACAGAAAAACCAGAAGAAATGTTAAAATTTGAAACTTTCGCCACATTTGCTAGACACTTCAAGCATCATTGCTGTATAGTATACTCAGATATACCACGCTTTGATTCAAGAATGCTTTCGTACAGGGCCCACCAAATTAATCCGGGCCTTAGAAAGTTTTAATAAAAATATTGATGAGGCAACAAGCAAATAAAGCGAAATGCAAAAGTTAGAGGGAATGAAGCTAGTGTATGTATGAGAAAACATACCTTTACAATAATTAATTATTTAACAGCAGCAGAGAGTTGAGAGAATAAACTCAGTTGAGGAATGGGGTATGATCTCTTTGCATCTACTCCACATCATTCAACAGAGCACCTGCCGATCCCTCACTCTGCCTCACTGCTTTCATCATTTGCATTAACGTATCTAATCAAAACTGATTTTGAATTTTATTTGTAAACAAGCGCCATTCTGTAACACAGAGTTGGTTAATTGAGAGAAATAACCAAGTCGAAGAATGGGTTACGATCTCTTGTCATCTGCTCCACCCAACTCAGAAGAAAACCTGCCGACCCCTTTCTGTCTCTCTGCTTTGCTCCATTGCTTTGTATTAGTGNCTCCACCCAACTCAGAAGAAAACCTGCCGACCCCTTTCTGTCTCTCTGCTTTTCTCCATTGCTTTGTATTAGTGCGTCTAATCGAAACAGATATTTTATAGTGATACAGTGGTTTCAGCTTAATGTCACTACCCCTTTATGTCACACTTCGCTTATTGTCACCCTGTTGGCTTTCCCCCGGCTAAACTCCATGCTCTCATGTACTAAATACTCTGCCTATTGTCATACTTCCTATTGTCAACCTCCGCCTATTGTCATCCCATTTGAAGAGAATGTACCGCACATAACCACACTTTAATGGCAACTTTCGGTTCTCAGACCCAGAATATACTCGTGTTTGTTTAAATGGTGTGGGCGGTCAGAGACCCTTGGGGGTACTGTTTCATTAACCTATTTGTTGTATTCTACTATGCGATCTCGATCGTGAAAGTTTACTTTTTTAAAGAATCACCCGCAGACGCGGGTTTATTCCAACCGCGAGTATGCCAACTTTAGATGGGCACATGGTTAGAATTGAGAAACTTAAAGTTTTAATGATAAGCAACATTGGAAGTGGAGAACTTTGCAAAGAAGTACCGATATTTTGGGAGTTTCTGACACGATAATGTCTTAAAACCATTTTTCTGGCATATTGCAAAAAAACTTGCTGATTACTTTAAGAAGTAATTTGCTTTTAGAGTATTCCAAATTTAGGTAATAACTTCAAAAGTTGTAAAATAAATCGAAAAGGGCATCGTATCATAAAATGCGCCTCTAAAACCAGAAACTTCGGTTTATGTCACCTAATCTATGAAGTATTAGTCAGTTGCCATTATCGACTACTGTCAACCAATTTTTTGGCTCCCTCGGAGGTGACATTAAGCTAAAACCACTGTATTATAAAATTAACTTCACTTCCATTATTTACTAATTGTGTATCGCCTGCCGCAAGCCGTTTTCGGTGAAAGGCGGAGAAATATGGCCCGGATTAATTTGGTGGCGCCTGTACAAGACAGTTTGGCACTACACGATTTGTTAGAGAACAAGTGACAGTAAATGATCCAACTTCGCAACCACATTACTCCGCCCTGTCTCACATTCCCCAGATGGCGACAACCGTTTTAACTCAAATATTTGGAGGGCACTTATCAGTCGATATGTAATTGAACTTTATTCAATTTTATTGAAATAACTTTAAACATCACTCTTGCTCATGGTAATGACATGGTCTGTAAGTCATGGGTTGAAGTCAAAGAAACAACTATTGTTAACTGCTTCGCCAAAACTGAAAAGTTGGCGTAGAAGCTATTTGAAATAAAAACAACCTTCTCACTGTAACTTTACGGTAGATGTGTTTGGGAGGAGCTTTAATCTCACCTGGCCTATGAGTGTTGGTTACGAAGTTGGGTCATTTACTGTAATATCAAACGTGTCTGATTGTATTTCTAAAATATTGTCCATACCAAACTTATCAAACACAACACCAACTTAACATAAGTCTCTACAACGACATTACATATATTAATGACTAATCACGTAATTTTGTTTGAAAAAGACTTGTTATTGGAAAATTAAAAAGCAATTACTCCATTACCTAATGGATGAAGTTGTTTCGAATCAACCAACTGCTAATATGACGCTATATAATTTTTTTTTAATAAAACCCCAATAATCTCCATCAAATTTTANAATTTTTTTAAATAAAACCCCAATAATCTCCATCAAATTTTATCAGATCCACCTCCATTTCCAAAGAGTAGCAAAATCCCTCTACTACAACTATTTTTTGTTCAGTTTAAAGAAATTCAGTCAATTTACCAAAATTAAATAAAATAAGGGTATAAATCTACCTTATTATTACAAATAACACTTTCACCTGGATTGAACGAGAATCATGGGACTCAAGGCTTCTTTCCTCACCATCTCTCTCGTGCTTACAGTACTTCAATACTGTTTCGCTCAAGAAAAGCTTTTCGTCTATAAGCCAAATGAAATAAAGGTTATTACAACTGCATATGATGCACGAAAATTGGTTCAAATTCCTTCTAATGGCATGGGTGTACCTGAAAATGAACTGATTGAAATCATCTCAACAGAAATCGGAGATAGAAAATTGAAAACACTATCTGGTAACATAACTGAATTGAAAAATAGAACTAACGAAATAAACTGGATGGTAGCTGAACGACTCTTAGCCGAAGCCAAAGCGTTTCTTGCGACTTTACATTCATTTAAGTTGAATGGAACTAAGTCGAATTGGAAGCTAGAAGATGAAATGCCAGAAAAAAAACAAGAAGAAGAAGAAAAAAAAGATGAAAAGAGAAAAGTTAAAAAAATCATAATTATCGCTGGTTTTGGTGGGAATGGGTACACTGCAGGTGAAGTAGCACTTATGTTGCACGATCTTGGCTACAATGTGTTTGTCGTGGGAATGCCATCCCGTGATGGAGACCGCACCCAAAACAAAGAGTGTATGTACCTCAGAAAAAAATTGTTTGTACGGAACATACAGCACGGATCAGGATATATGGAAACTCCTAACTTCTTCGACTATATTGAAGTCAATGCAGATAATATTACTGAAGGAAAACTAAATGATGATTTTTCTTGCCAGATTCCGTAAGTTTATTATTTTATTTGAAAGTTTGAATTTTATTTCTACCCAGCCATTCTCGTTGCTGGAAAAGATTAATGTTAATGTGTACCACTGACGATATTTGCATCAACAGGATTCTCATGTTATATAAAAAAAAACGTGAAGNAGACCGCACCCAAAACAAAGAGTGTATGTACCTCAGAAAAAAATTGTTTGTACGGAACATACAGTACGGATCAGGATATATGGAAACTCCTAACTTCTTCGACTATATTGAAGTCAATGCAGATAATATTACTGAAGGAAAACTAAATGATGATTTTTCTTGCCAGATTCCGTAAGTTTATTATTTTATTTGAAATTTTGAATTTTATTTCTACCCAGCCATTCTCGTTGCTGGAAAAGATTAATGTTAATGTGTACCACTGACGATATTTGCATCAACAGGATTCTCATGTTATATAAAAAAAAACGTGAAGTACTCAAATATAGTTAAAAAAAACGTACACAGTCAAGTGGAGAAACTTTGGTAAAAGAGGGTGATTTTTGGATACTTTTAAGTATAATATTTGATTGGTTTTAACCTTTCTGCGAACTATAGTATCAATAGTTGAAACAGCTACATTTATATTAGAATTTTTGTTTTATTTTCTGTAGTTTTTATTTTTTTTTATACGATAAATCACTGAAAGTTGACAACCAATCAAATATTGTACCGGAAAGTATCCCAATTTGACGGTACACATGTTTTAAGTAATGGCTAAAGATTATGAAAGGTGCTGAAAATTATGAATTACAATTTCTTTTCAGTTTTATAATTTTTTCTATNTAATGGCTAAAGATTATGAAAGGTGCTGAAAATTATGAATTACAATTTCTTTTCAGTTTTATAATTTTTTCTATTCTAGCATCCCTATTAACAAAAAAAAATTTGATCTTGTAGGTAATATTTTTTGTTTACTGTGTATTCTTCACCAACGTTACCTCTTTTCATTTTGAAAACATAAAATTTATGACTACTTTCAATATTTTCTTAAAAAAAAAAAGAGTATAAATACGTTCAAATAAAGAGAAAGTGTGAAATGTGTGAAAGTCATGCGAAGTGAAATGACGCACATTTCGAGTTTTTTTTGAGTCACTGTGTTCTTGTGAATCTGCCTCAATAAAGACTAATGTGTCAGATTCATGACTTTCGGTCAGGTGACTCATGACTCTTGTATACTTGACTCAAATTTTAGTCAGCGATTGAAATATATTTCATTATGTATTTTGTTACAACGTTTTTGTTGACTTTGGAACCTTAAGGTTCTGAGTCATATCTAGAAATAAGTTACTCCCCTTACCCATAACAGTGGAGAAATGTGAGTCAGAGTTAAATGACTTACGATTAGTTTAGTGTCGGAAAAATGACCGTCATCGTTTGACATCTCTATAGTTTAGTATAGTTACTTAAAAAAAATCAAAAAAATTTAATTATGCAGTAAGAAATTTTTGTAAAATTAAAAAAAAATTTTTATTTTTTTTCATAGGCAAGGAGAATATTTGTATTTGGAAGGACACATGGGTTCTGGCGCCGAGTTTGATAACCCGGAACATAATAAATTTCCAATTGCAACAATAAATTTTCTCAATAATATAAAAAAAACATACAAGAAAGCAACAATTATCTCCATTGACTCTCCTGTTCATACTGATCCTATATATGGTGGATATCGCTTCCAAGGGCAAGATCTACTTCCATATTTTACACCTCATGGGAGTATCCTTATCAATTTTGTACCTCCATACGTCCTCACTCCGCCACTTCANCTTCCATATTTTACACCTCATGGGAGTATCCTTATCAATTTTGTACCTCCATACGTCCTCACTCCGCCACTTCAGTTTAAAGCCGATGGTCAAACAATGGCGTTCAAATCTTTTCTCAAGTCAGCTTCGCAAATGGAGAGTGTAACATTTGCAGTGGCCTACATCAAGCATATTTATGAATTCATGGAAAACAAGCGTTTAAATGAAACTATAAAAGCCAAATGGAATGAAGCAATCGAAATTGAAATTGGTAAAAGAAAAGAAAAAAATTTGTCAAAACTTTCTAAAAAAGAAAAGGAATTTCCTCTTCATTTACAATCAAAACCTAATTACGGGAAAGAAAGAATTTGCATCAGTGCACACAACGGAGTGCATGAGTTCTACTATCTTCATCAAAATCTATTTTTGAATTATAAACCATTTCCCACACGCAGCTTCTTCGGGTCGTTAGTAGAATCGAAGTAATCCAAAGATGGGAACAACTTGGTACCAACAGCGTACCGGTTTCATAAGGAATCTGCCTAAACTTTATCTAAAAATTTGACCCAAATTTAATTAAATTGATTGTATCTGTCATTCAATTATTTCAATTCGATCTGAAATCAAATAAAAAATATTAAAAAAAAAAAATTTTTTTTTAAATGACTTGGATGGAATTCAACGAAAAATGGCAACAAAGGAAATTTAAAAAAAAGTTAGCAGTTAAAACGCATAACTGAAAAAAATTGCATAATGCGTATAAATCTTTATACAAGATTAATAATAATAATAATTATTAATTATTGTTTAATTTGGAGACTATGTCATTTACGACTACGTAATTTGAGAATATGTTCAAAACAAGAAACTTGGAAATTTGTTACGATATTCGTAATCCATAGAATATAATTTAGTGTTATATCTCATCACCTAAAATCAAATCATTTGAAATTTGGGTGTAAAGAATCGCATAATGATTTGGTCGGTCTTGTAGAAATTATAAAATTATCTTAAAAATTAATACAAGTAAATACAAAACTAATTTTTATTATTATATTATTAAAATTTTTTTTTTTTTTNTTATCTTAAAAATTAATACAAGTAAATACAAAACTAATTTTTATTATTATATTATTAAAATTTTTTTTTTTTTTAATTAAAAGTAATTATTATTTAAAAACAATTATCAGGTATTGGATAATTAAAGTTTCAANATTTTTTTTTTTTTTAATTAAAAGTAATTATTATTTAAAAACAATTATCAGGTATTGGATAATTAAAGTTTCAAAAACTTGTGTATATAGTACTTGAATAAATAATATAAATAACTAAAAAAAAACTGTTAAAATAAGTTATATAAATTTGAAATTTGTCAAAAATTGGATGCAAAGGGTACAAAATTACTATAGAAATATGGCTAAAGATTAAAATTAAGGTTGTAGTAAAATTGCATAAAAGATTTTGCGAAGNCAAAATTACTATAGAAATATGGCTAAAGATTAAAATTAAGGTTGTAGTAAAATTGCATAAAAGATTTTGCGAAGTTAGCCAGAATGGCATAAATAGGTGTCTAAACCGAAAAATAAGTTTTTTTTTATTTAGGTTTGTTTAAGATCATAAATTCACGTAGCAACCATTTCCAGGGTTATGAATACATGTAGAGTATTTTAGATATATATTATAGATATTTTTAGATATATTAGATATATTCCATAATTTTCCATCCAAATGATTGCAAGTTTATTTTCTTCATCAATCAANATATTAGATATATTCCATAATTTTCCATCCAAATGATTGCAAGTTTATTTTCTTCATCAATCAATCAAATTCGTATGAAACTTTGACCATTGAAACAAGAAATGACTCCAACAGCATTAGTTGTTCAATTTGAGTACAAAGTTTCTAAATTTCTTTCGGACTATTTCGAGATTCCTATATGTAAATTTTGAAAAAAATTTGTTTTTTTGAATTGAAAGCATGATTTATGAAGTAACCATGGAAACAGATAGAATGAAACCAGAAAATTGATGAAAACAACAGTGATGAACAATACAAATATTCCAAAAGCAAGGACTTCAATTGATTTGAAAAGTAATTGACCATCGTACATAACATTTTGGTTATCTAATTCACCAATATTCACAATTAGTATTTTTACTATTGTTTGAGGTACTGAAGAAAATGAGGGTATCTGAAATTTGTAAAAAATGTATGTATGCAAAACTCAAAATTTTTATGTTTATTTAATTTCAACTCAAAATTTCCTTACCCCTTGGAGTAGAAACACAAAAAAAGCTGCAAATCCAATCAAAAAGGAGTAATGGACGAGAATTGCAAAAAATAGAAACACTGAAATCTGAAAAAAAATAATTGTTTTTTAATTTGAAAAATTTGAAGCAAAATTTAAAAAAATTGAACCAAATTTTCCAATTAAAACTTTGTAGATAACATAATAATACCTTTTTGAGAAGATTCACATACACTCTGCAACTAGGGATTCTGCCAAGTTCCAAATAAATNAACATAATAATACCTTTTTGAGAAGATTCACATAGACTCTGCAACTAGGGATTCTGCCAAGTTCCAAATAAATCAGAAACAAGAATCTAGTAAAAGTAAATGTCTAAGGGCAAAAAAATTAATTAGTTAACAATTAAATCTAACTANGAAAAAAAAATTGTTTTTTAATTTGAAAAATTTGAAGCAAAATTAAAAAAAATTGAACCAAATTTTCCAATTAAAACTTTGTAGATAACATAATAATACCTTTTTGAGAAGATTCACATANAAAAAATTGAACCAAATTTTCCAATTAAAACTTTGTAGATAACATAATAATACCTTTTTGAGAAGATTCACATACACTCTGCAACTAGGGATTCTGCCAAGTTCCAAATAAATACAGAAACAAGAATCTAGTAAAAGTAAATGTCTAAGGGCAAAAAAATTAATTAGTTAACAATTAAATCTAACTAANCAGAAACAAGAATCTAGTAAAAGTAAATGTCTAAGGGCAAAAAAATTAATTAGTTAACAATTAAATCTAACTAAATTGAGATATTAGGAGTACGTTGATTGACTTACAGCAACAAAAGCAACCTAAATAATATCACTCCAATGCTCCAAAAAGTGGTGGTGATATGAGTAGAACAAGTAGGAATATTGTCATTTGTGACAATGGAAGGAATTCGTAAACAAATTTTAGACTTTCGATGATATTTTCTCGAAATGTGAGTGTTGTCTCAGTCCTTTGCAATATTTACCGTTTTGTTGAATTCCATCNTTCGATGATATTTTCTCGAAATGTGAGTGTTGTCTCAGTCCTTTGCAATATTTACCGTTTTGTTGAATTCCATCCTAAATCTATTTGAAATTTTTGAAAACTCCATTAATTTTGAAAGTTTACTGACAGTTGTTATAGGAAAACATAAAATTGTAATAATATATGTTAATAAGGATAATACGCTTCTGTCGTACACGTTAATAATACTTTAAGCCTAAATTATTTAAATTGTAGTAAAAAAAATTTCTAATTACTTAAATTATAAATAAATCCCGATTATCATTATGANTGAAAGTTTACTGACAGTTGTTATAGGGAAACATAAAATTGTAATAATATATGTTAATAAGGATAATACGCTTCCGTCGTACACGTTAATAATACTTTAAGCTTAAATTATTTAAATTGTAGTAAAAAAAATTTCTAATTACTTAAATTATAAATAAATCCCGATTATCATTATGAAACTTGTAAAATAACTAAAGTAATGAATAAAAATACAAAAATATTCACGAAATATTCAATCACGAATAATTACTGTTGAACATGGCCTCTGGCATCATGTCCATTGTCGTTGAAAACGCTTTATCTCCGCCAACTCGACAATCAACTCCGGACCAGGGCGCTAGGGAGACAGATTGTTTGAAAGCTGCGCTTTTATAGGGCCTTTACGTTTTGGTATTTTTTTCCATGGGAGGTTTATAGGAAAATTTTGAAAATACGTATGCAAAAAGTGCGAGTTATATACGAGCTGGGGGTAATTCGATTGATTTTCATGGATTTTTAAATCTGCGGGTTATACGCGAGAGCAGGTTATCGGCGAGGAAATAGGGTAATTTACAACAGAAGTAGAATTGAGAGAATAAACTCAAATCGAGGAATGGGGTATGGTGCATTTCCATCTACTTCATCTCACTCAACAGGAAACCTGCCAACCCCTCCCTCTCTGCCTTTGCTTTCATCCATTGCTTTGCATTAGGGTTATGACAAATAAAAACACATTTTTTATGACGATGCGCCATTCTGCAATGATGAGAGATCGTGAATTGAGAAGAGAAACCAAGCCGAGGAATGGGGTATGGGCCCTGGAATCTATTCCACCTGACTCNAGAGATCGTGAATTGAGAAGAGAAACCAAGCCGAGGAATGGGGTATGGGCCCTGGAATCTATTCCACCTGACTCGCCAACCTCTCTCTCTCTCTCTCTCTCTGTGTCTTTGCTTTGGTCCATTGCTTTGCATTAGAGTATAGAATCGAAACATATTTTATAGTAAAATAATATAATTATTTTGTCACTTGCATTANAGAGATCGTGAATTGAGAAGAGAAACCAAGCCGAGGAATGGGGTATGGGCCCTGGAATCTATTCCACCTGACTCAACAGAAGACCTGCCAACCCCTCTCTCTCTCTCTGTGTCTTTGCTTTGGTCCATTGCTTTGCATTAGAGTATACAATCGAAACATATTTTATAGTAAAATAATATAATTATTTTGTCACTTGCATTATTTATTTGATGTGTGCCGCCTGCCCCAAGCCGTTTTTGGTGAAAGGTGGAGAAAGAAGGCCCGGATTAACTTGGCTGTCCCTATATTTGTCTACACAGTGTGAGTAAACTTTTTTGGTTCCACTTTCACCATAGCTCTTCCCAATCTATGTGGATGCTTCCAATATTTGCGGATATGAAATCACAACCATTATTTTTTTATTAGAAAAGGGAGTTATGTAATGGCAAGAGGTGGTTAGTTGAGATAATAAACCCAAAATCGAGGAATTGGGTATGATACTTTCGCATCTACTTCATTTCACTCAACAAAAAACCTGTTGACCCCTCTCTCTGCTTCTCTGCTTTATTTTTACGCCATTCTGTAATTATATTTGGAGTTAACTAAGAGTAAAAACCAAGTCCAGGAATGACTCCTGGTATCTATTCCACCTTACTCAACAGAGAACTAGCCGACTCCTGTCTTTGTTTTGCTACACTATGCTTCTTACGTAGCCTTCACTTTTTGAATTCAATTGAGACAAAAAGTGAAGACTACTCAAGAAGCACTCACTCATTTCTTATTCAACAACTCTCTCATTTCTTATTTCAATCTAAATCCCGGCCAATCGTAGCTTTTGCTTATTTCTTCCAACATTCTGCCGTCGCCGACTCAATTTTTATTGAAAACCCCCTCGCGGTGACATGGAAAAATGACGTCATGTGGATGCATGCTTTCTAGGGTACCAAAAAAATTACTCACCCTGTACATATAGATGTATATAAACACACAGTGAATTATTTAAACAAAACAATTACTTTCTCAATTCAAACTTTACAAAACGCCAACAAGATTGAGAAGTTTAGAAGTATGCTCCAGCGGAACATTGAGACTCAACTATTTTTCATCTAATTGGTCTAATTTTTTTGCCCTAAACCCCCAAAAAAATTACCTAGCGGAGCAGAACCAGGTTCTTAACGAATGAAAAACAATACTTGAAATGTTTAGCGCAAAATCTTACCTGGTGATGTCTCATGTTGTTCATTCNCTTAACGAATGAAAAACAATACTTGAAATGTTTAGCGCAAAATCTTACCTGGTGATGTCTCATGTTGTTCATTCCTTGCAGTTCTTTGAACAAGCAAACAGGATTGTGTAATGTTGGGGGTCGGGTAATTTCTGGGGTAGGGTAATGCTCCGGCTCGGGTAATGCCTGACATATTGTAATGTCGAGGTCGGCTGATGCCCTAATTCGGGTATTACCAGAACAAGGGTAATAATGCCTGACATATTGAAAGATCCGATCATGCCCGGGGTTGAGTAATGTCTTGAAAGTAATGCCGGGGACATGGTAATATTGGAGGTAAGGTAAAGACCGGGGTAGGGTAACGCTAAGTTATTAGATTATTAGGTTGTTAGGTTGTTAGTATGCATGGCATAGTAAAAACCTCAAATCGATCCATCCATTGGTTATCGAAATATTCGACCNTTAATAATGCCTGACGTATTGAAAGATCCGATCATGCCCGGGGTTGAGTAATGTCTTGGATAAAGTAACGCCAGGGACATGGTAATATTGGAGGTATCCATTTCTGGCCCCATCCCATTGCGATTCAATAATCTAATAATCCATGTTAGGTTGTTAGTATGCATGGTATAGTAAAAACCTCAAATCGATCCATCCATTGGTTATCGAAAATAAGCTGGATAATAAATTGTACACTTATAGCATAAGGCAAAATTGGAGTTTCGGGAGAAAAATTAAAAAAAACTAGGTCAGAGTTGTCGAATAATAACTTGTAATTTCCTAGTGCATGTGCTATCTATTAGTGGAAACCGCATTTCGATCCGTCAACTCCTTTTTNATATTCGACCTATTATTTAACATGTGAATATCCATAAGGCAAAATTGGAGTTTCGAGAGAAAAATTAAAAAAAAACTGGGTCAGAGTTGTCGAATAATGTCGAATAACTTGTAATTTCCTAGTGCATGGGCTATCTATTAGTGGATACCGCATTTCGATCCGTCAACTCCTTTNGAATAACTTGTAATTTCCTAGTGCATGGGCTATCTATTAGTGGATACCGCATTTCGATCCGTCAACTCCTTTTTGAGTTAGAGCACCAACATACAGACGCATGAGCGGACGGACAAGACACATCTATAATGTGTTTGCAACACATAATAAATAAAAGTTNGGGTAATAATGCCTGACGTATTGAAAGATCCGATCATGCCCGGGGTTGAGTAATGTCTTGGATAAAGTAACGCCGGGGACATGGTAATATTGGAGGTAAGGTAAAGACCGGAGTAGGGTAACGCTAAGTTATTAGATTATTAGGTTGTTAGGTTGTTAGTATGCATGGCATAGTAAAAACCTCAAATCGATCCATCCAATGGTTATCGAAATATTCGACCTATTATTTAACATGTGAATATCCATAAGGCAAAATTGGAGTTTCGGGAAAAAAATTAAAAAAAACTAGGTCAGAGTTGTCGAATATGGCTCATCTTTGAACTTGTAATTTCCTAGTGCATGGGCTATCTATTAGTGGAAACCGCATTTCGATCCGTCAACTCCTTTTTGACTTAGAGCACCAACATACAGACGCATGAGCGGACGGACAAGACACATCTATAATGTGTTTGCAACACATAATAAATAAAAGTTCTAGTTTTAGTAAAAAATTATTTGAGTAAAATTTAATTTTTTCAAAGTAGGGGTCTACCAATAGCGTGCGTGGATTTGCGTGAGATTGCGTAAGGTTCCTCTTTTACGTGAAATTGTGTGTTTGTGTAAAAACCGAGAGAGATTTCACGAAATTGTATCCTCTCTCATTGGTTAGAGTCACTAAGGCCATCCTACTTGAGTGAGATTGTGTAAAAGAGGACCTTACACAATCTCACGCAAATCCACGCACACTATTGGTAGACCCCTAGTAATTATCTAGAATTAATACTTTCAAAGCAAATGTTCGAAAATTCAAAATTTTCTTGTTCAACACCGCGAATCTTGCACAGATTACTTTGGAATGTCAACTAATTGTCACTTCCATAATTCAACCAACAGATCAAATCTTAATTATTCTAATTCTTTATTAATGATACTTTGATTCTTTCAAAATTACCTTATTCTAGTTCCATAATGTCTTTGATTTCAGACAGTAATTTCTCTTGGGAAAAATAATTAGCGATTGTAGCTGGGCTAACGGAATTTCAAGCTTGAATTATAAGATTAATTGAGTCCAAAGCCTAAATTTTAGGAAGTTGGTTACAATACTCTTATACGAACTAAGAAGTTAGTAAATAGAAATTTTGAAAAAAAAATTTACTACATACTTTTTATAAGATCTTCCTACTTTTATATGCCTTCTAAGAACAATCAGTTATAAGATCAAGATTTCGAGGCAATGGAGAGACTTAACTTGTAATTGTCGTGCACTGTAACACTCAACAAGAAAAATTATTTGTTAATTCCTTTGCAAACATTTTCCCCCCTCATGATTCATTGAAACGGATTGACGCAGATTG
>NIPM01000405.1:107386-132228 GCA_002738285.1 Holacanthella duospinosa | reverse complement strand
TTATATATGTGCAGTGGTACTTTACCTGCGCAGTGAGAATTTATATTTGCGCAGTGGAATTTATTTATGCTCAATGGGCTTTAGCATGAATGGTGGGCATTTGTATATGCGCATCGGGAATGCACATATGCGCTATGGCCTTTTGCATGCGCAATATATTATTTTACAAATATTTTGGCTCGTAACGATACGGTTTTTTAATAGCGAAAACGGTTGTAGAGAAAGACGTTTTATCATTACAGGCAGCCAACCTAGGCTGTTGAAGAGATGTGGGGATGTAAACCCCTACAGGCTGTAGGTTTAAGGACCAATTTTTAACCGTATATGGCGGGTTATCTCATGTAGACCTATCTGTGTAGGAATTTGCATCACCCATTTTTGAAACCAAACCACTAACGTAGTTTTGAGCGGCTAAGGTCAAGGGCTCGTGACTTTGGTCTCGACAACTGTGTCTTTCATTTACAATATGAATTACCCCAAAAGACAATATGGTTGCTGGTTTATACTGTTCCAAAGAAATCTCCATAAGGGTAACATAGCTACAAAGTCGATCATCTTGGACTGCCTGTGTAGCAATTTGTATACACGTCTTGGCCAACTGGACTGACTGTGTAGGAGTTTGCATCACGCAAATACGCTGTTGCAATATCATAAATACACAACGCATTGCCTATGTCATTTAGGTATACATCACAAGCATAACCATCCGATAAACAAATGTTTTCTAATCAATAATAGAGATAATTTACCCGCCTAACATTAATAATGCATCTATCGGTTAAAACTGAAATTGTATAAAATTGTTTACAGAATCAACAAGTNACCCGCCTAACATTAATAATGCATCTATCGGTTAAAACTGAAATTGTATAAAATTGTTTACAGAATCAACAAGTGAATTAGAAATAGTTAAAAAAAGTATCCATACAGCCCACGTCGCTTTCCTTCTCACCCCCTCCTCTTCAACTCACTCCCCCCCCCATCCCTCCCTTTCACGTCCCAATCCCTCTCCTATATTCCTTTCACCTAAATCTCGTCCACCGACATCCCTCACTCTCATACCACTTCCGCCCACACCCCTCTACCACATATTCCATTCCCCCACGTCTCTCCCACCCCTCTAGCTCACAGCACTTCCCAGACCTCCCTCTCGCCCATATCCCATTCCCCACATCCCTTCCGCTCATTTGCAATACTCCCACATCCTTTCCGCCCATATCCCATCTCTCCCAACAATATCCTATCACCTTACATCCTATCATCCCTCATTCCTCCGGCCAATATACGATCGCTCCAAACCGCTGCCGCCCATATCCCATCGTACCACATCCTTCCCGTCCATATTATAGTTCCGATTGAATTATATAGTGTATAATGAAGAAGTCAGTGCTAAATTTCGTGTCATTTATTATGCATTATACGCATTCAAAATAATTCAATTTTGTGCACAACATTCAATTTGCTATCACTTCAGAATTAAAATTGACAACACAACACATGAAAACGTCATCAACATGTGACATAAAAGCAATATGGCGTAGGTGATTCAAACTCCTACACAGTGAGGAGGGACCATATTAAATATTTTCCAGTGCAGCATGAGTTATCCCAGACATTACCAAAACCCGGGCATGATCGGAAATTTCAATATGTCAGGCATTACCCTAGTTCGGTTATTACCCGAACCTGGGCATCAGACGACGCCGACATCANGAAATTTCAATATGTCAGGCATTACCCTAGTTCGGTTATTACCCGAACCTGGGCATCAGACGACGCCGACATCACAATATGCCAGGCATTACCCGAGCCGAGGCATTATCCTACCCCAGACATTACCCGACTCCAGGCATAACCCGACCCCTAACCTTACACAACCCTGTTTACGTGTTCAAAGAACTGCAAGAAATTCACAACGTGAGACATCACCAGATAAGAATTTGCGCTAAACATTCCAAGTATTGTTTTTCATTCGTTAAGAACCAGGTTTTGCTCCGCTAGGTTATTTTTTGGGGGGATTTAGGGAAAAAAATTAGACCAATTAGATGAAAAATTAGTTGAGTTGCAATGGCGAATACTTGCAAACTTCTGAATCTGGNGAAAAAAATTAGACCAATTAGATGAAAAATTAGTTGAGTTGCAATGGCGAATACTTGCAAACTTCTGAATCTGGCGCATAATTGCAAATATTTCGTACGCTGGCGCATACTTCTAAACTTCTCAATCTTGTTGACGTTTTTTGAAGTTTGAATTGAGAAAGTAATTGTTTTACAGGTTGGTGGGTTTTTTTGGTTTTTTTGAAAAAAAAACCCAAAGAAAACGTTTTTTTTTTTGGTTAAAACCGGGTTTTCTTGGTTAAAACCAACATTTTGGTTAAAATTGAATTCTTCTTTAAATTTGACACATATGACGAAATCTCAAAAGTAACATACATAGTGCGATGTCGATTTCGATACTTTGATGCAAAATTCTGCTCATGTCGATCACTTTGCAAAAAGATTGACGGCAACCAATCTCGATTTTGATATTCTGACCGACAGATCTATGGACATCGATCTCGATCTCTAGATCAACGACTAAAAATCTGCCGATCTCGAGCTCGATTTCAGTGCCAACATGACAATTGATCCCGCTCTCGATCTTGGTTTTAACCAATGGATTTTTTTTTTTTAAACCAAGCAGTTTTAAGCATGGTTAAAACCATTGGTTAAAACCATTTGGTTTTAACCAATACACCATGCACCATGTTGTTTTATTTAAATAACTCACTGTATGTTTATATACAGTGCGTGAGATTAACTACTGCCCGGGGTTACTCACACTACCTTATCCTTACCAGTTTACATGGACACCTAAGTCGGCATTGGAGGTTCAACAATAAGCAAAATTCCACGAAATACGATATTATAATTTTTTATTGTTTTGAAAACAGGATGTAGACTGGTTACACTAAACTAGTGTATCATCTGTTCGAAGCGTCCACCATCCATCCCTAAACAGTAATTTAGACGATCGTANCGTGAGATTAACTACTGCCCGGGGTTACTCACACTACCCTATCCTTACCAGTTTACATGGGCACCTAAGTCGGCATTGGCGATTCAACAATAAGCAAAATTCCACGAAATACGATATTATAATTTTTTATTGTTTTGAAAACAGGATGTAGACTGTTTACACTAAACTAATGTATCATCTGTTCGAAGCGTCCACCATCCATCCCTAAACAGTAATTTAGACGATCGTANTTTACACTAAACTAATGTATCATCTGTTCGAAGCGTCCACCATCCATCCCTAAACAGTAATTTAGACGATCGTAAAATTCTCGCCTTACGTTACTAAGAGGATTATTGTTGACAGTGGTGATGAATTCGGAAATTTTGATTTTCAGTTGTAGCTCACCATTAACTCCTGCTACGACTCGTTGGGATACTGGTAATGATATTTTATGACAATGAGTCTAAGATTTACTGGAATCCCCATTACACTCCAAGGAATAAAAACGAATCTTGGAAATTAAATTTTTTAAATAGCTAATAAACCAAAACAACAACAGTCAAAATTCGGCACAATTAACTCCCTGCATCTTAATTAGCTTTACTGATTGGAAGCGCAGATTATGCCGACCTTCCCACTAATTTCTAATTTTCAAATTTAATTTATTTGGATGCCCTAGTAAAATGGTAAGAGTAGGGTAGTGTGAGTAACCCCGGGCAGTAGTTAATCTCACGCACTGTACATGTATATGTACAGGGTGAGTAATCTTTTTTGGTACCCTAGAAAGCATGCATCCACATGACGTCATTTTCCCATGTCACCGCGAGGNAGGGTGAGTAATCTTTTTTGGTACCCTAGAAAGCATGCATCCACATGACGTCATTTTCCCATGTCACCGCGAGGGGGGTTTCAATAAAAATTGGGTCGGCGACGACAGACTGTTGCAAGAAATAAGTAAAAAGCTACGATTGGCCGGTGTCGGAGTTGAACTCAGATGGATAAAATTAAAGATTAAAGATGAACGAAACCGGAAACNGCTACGATTGGCCGGTGTCGGAGTTGAACTCAGATGGATAAAATTAAAGATTAAAGATGAACAAAACCGGAAACGGGAACCACAGATGAGAGTTTAATAAACTCAAAGAAACAATAATTAAATAATTATTATTATAAAATAATTTTAANGATAAAATTAAAGATTAAAGATGAACGAAACCGGAAACCAGGAACCACAGATGAGAGTTTAATAAACTCAAAGAAACAATAATTAAATAATTATTATTATAAAATAATTTTAATNGGAACCACAGATGAGAGTTTAATAAACTCAAAGAAACAATAATTAAATAATTATTATTATAAAATAATTTTAATAAAAATTGAAGAGAGGATGAGGATGACCGACCGGATCCAGATGTTGAGATGGAATGAGTCTATTAGATTAGATTTAGATTAAAATAAGAAATGAGTGAGTGCTTAAGTAGACTTCACTTGTTGTCTCAATTTAATTAAAAAAGTGAAGGCTACTGAAGAAGCATAGTGTAGCAAAGCAAAGAAACAAAGAGAGGAGTCGGCTAGTTCTCTGTTGAGTAAGGTGGAAAAGATACCAGGCGCCGCATCCAGTAGAGGGTTTGAGACGGTCTTAACCCCATTTTTGAGCCAAAGCTAATCTCATAACTGTGTGACATAGCCCGTCTTGAGGCCAAGTTGAGCCAAGCTCGCGTAGATACTGCTAGTTAGTGGATATTGCAATTCACAAATCACTCTTGTAGACAGAAGTAACACCAAAGTGCTTAGACTACTCGAGAAGGTGGTTCAAGTGGTCTCAGTGATATTTTGATTTCATATTAGAAATACTATTTGTAATTTCACAGCTGAAAAAATTGTCAGTGCATGGCTGTGCCACTTTGGTTTTTGGAAGAAGAAACACGTTTAGTTACGCGGAGAAGAAAAGTGTTAAATCAATTAAGTGATTACGAAGTTCGTAAAATTTTTTGAATTACGTTGGTGGGGAGCAAAAGATATACGTAATTTTTATGATCCACTAGAAGGGGACAGAGCAACCAGGATACCACTAGAAACAAGGACACTCACATTTCTAAGCTACCTAAAGTGTAGTATAGTTTTTCAAGTTGAGTGACCACACTCCTCACTGACCTGTCTAGCACTCACTCCAACGGAAGATAACCTNAGTATAGTTTTTCAAGTTGAGTGACCACACTCCTCACTGACCTGTCTAGCACTCACTCCAACGGAAGATAACCTCGTCGTTGTTTGACTTCCGTTGGAGTGAGTGCTGGTCAGGTCAGTGAGGACTGTAGGAGTTCAACTAAAATAACAATGAAATCAATTACAAGTGAACCTCATTACATTACTAAAAAAACGTCTAAAGCAGTCTACGTTTGTGAATACTACAATAGATAATGACTTACAACCGGTGAATTACTGAATTCCAAATGCGCCGTGACNCAACTAAAATAACAATGAAATCAATTACAAGTGAACCTCATTACATTACTAAAAAAACGTCTAAAGCAGTCTACCTTTGTGAATACTACAATAGATAATGACTTACAACCGGTGAATTACTGAATTCCAAATGCGCCATGACGTGTACAAACTTATCAATTAGACAAATCAATTAATCAAATCAATCAAAACAACCGAAAATATTCACAACCACGTGATAACAAAAAATTTTTTAATTGTTTTCCCGCTGCACCAATTTAAAGTGCTTAGACCGGTCTCATCTGATAAGACCAGCTAGGCCTATAGATCATAACTCTTCTGGATTGGCTCTCGAGACCGGTCTCATGTGAGACTTAGCCGGTGTTACATTTCAAGCTCAAGCCAAAACAAAATTACTGGATGCGGCCCCAGGAGTCAATCCTGGACTTGGTTTTTTACTCTCAGTTAACCGCCAATTATAATTACAGAATGGCGTAAAATGAAGCAGAGAAACAGAGAGAGGGGTTCTTTGAAGCAGGAGTTCTTTCAAGCGTTAGAAAGCAGGTTTTTTGTTGCGTGAAATGAAGTAGATGCAAAAGTATCATACCCCATTCCTCGATTTTGGGTTTATTCTCTCAACTAACCACCTTTCGCCATTACAGAATTCTCTTTTCTAATAAAAAATAATGGTTGTGATTTAATATCCGCAAATATTGGAACCATCGACATAGATTGGGAGGAGCTATGGCGAAAGTGGAAACAAAAAAGTTTACTCACACTGTATAGACAAATATAAGGACAGCCAAGTTAATCCTGGCCTTCTTTCTCCACCTTTCACCAAAAACGATTGGAGCAAGGCACACAATTAGTAAATGATGGAAGTGAAGTTAATTTTATTATATCACTATAAAATATCTGTTTCGATTCGATACTCTAATGGAAAGCAATGGAGCTAAGCAGAGAAACAGAGACAGAGAGAGAGAGAGACGTCGGCAGGTCATCTGTTGAGTCAGATGGAATAGATTTCAGGGGCCATTCTTCGGCTTGGTTTTTCTTCTCAACTCATCATCTCTCAGCATTACAGAATCGCGCATCGTCATAAAACATGTGTTTTTATTAGTCATAACCCTAATGCAAAGCAATGAATGAAAGCAGAGGCAGAGAGGGAGGGGTTGGCAGGTTTCCTGTTGAGTGAGGTGAAGTAGATGGAAATGAACCATACCCCATTCCTCGATTTGAGTTTATTCTCCCAATTCTGCTTCTGTTGTAAATTACCCTATTTCCTCGCCGATAATCTGCCCTCGAGTATAACTCGCAGATTTAAAAATCCAGGAAAATCAATCGGTTTACCCCCAGCGTATTTTCCTAAAAACCNATCGAGTATAACTCGCAGATTTAAAAATCCAGGAAAATCAATCGGTTTACCCCCAGCGTATTTTCCTAAAAACCTACCATGGAAAAAAATACCAAAACGGAACGACCCTATAAAAGCGCAGTTTTCAAACAATCTGTCTATCTAGTGACCCTGGTCCGGAGTTGATTTTCGAGGTAACGGATATAAAGCGTTGACAACGACAATGGACATGATGCCAGAGGCCATGTTCAACAATAATTCGTGANGAGGTAACGGATATAAAGCGTTGACAACGACAATGGACATGATGCCAGAGGCCATGTTCAACAATAATTCGTGATTGAATATTTCGTGAATATTTTTGTCTTTTTATTCATTACTTTAGTTATTTTACAAGTTTCATAATGATAATCGGGATTTANTTTCGTGAATATTTTTGTCTTTTTATTCATTACTTTAGTTATTTTACAAGTTTCATAATGATAATCGGGATTTATGTATAATTTCATTAATTAAAAAAATGTTTTACTACAATTTGAATAATTTAAGCTTAAAGTAAGCTAACTTTGTCAGAAATCAACAAAGTTTATTCTACGAAAAATTTGAAAGACAGTGAAAACCTTTAATAATTATTAGGAACCCTTGGAAATAACATAGAGCGCCATCTGCATTGAAATTTCTACGGTATTATCTTCTCTTTAGTACTAAAATGGACGTTGAGATTATAGTCAACAATGCCGTATGGAAATGGTCTATTTTTTAAATTTAAGCGCCGCAAATTCACACACCATAAAATTAGTTGAATTAATTAACCAAATGTATGTACTATTTGATAAATTTTACGTTTTTAACTTGACTTTACACGAAAAATAATCAATCTCTGATTAGTTGTCGATATATCCCAAAAAANCGTTTTTAACTTGACTTTACACGAAAAATAATCAATCTCTGATTAGTTGTCGATATATCCCAAAAAAATTTTAAATCAAATTTTGCCGCCAAAAAATACCCAAAAACTAGGAGTTTTGCACAAATACATCGAACGTTGATACTCTGTGCAATAATCTAATTTTTTTGCTCTACCCAATAAACGCGAATTGTTTTGTTTTGTTTTAAAGTAAATTAGTTTAGTTTGAGAAAAATCCAATACTGTCTTCGTACAACTTTAGGAAAGAGGCGGAAATTTAAAAAAATGTATAATTCCCTGGACCTTCGCGCTAAAAATTATAATAGTCTTATGATATCTAAAAATTCGTTGATACACGCGGTATAAAAACAATGGAAAAAAAATTTCACAAAAAAAAAAGTTCTTACAAAATATAACAAGCTACAAATTATGAAAAATTCTTTTTCGTANAAAAAAAATTTCACAAAAAAAAAAGTTCTTACAAAATATAACAAGCTACAAATTATGAAAAATTCTTTTTCGTACTCAAACTCATTCGTCTAAAAATAAAAAATAGAAGATGTTTAACTTGATTTTTAAAATTGCCGGTTAAAATTAAATTTGAAATATTAGATGATTAAAAATTCCAAACGAAACATAAAAATGGATTCACATGGCTGGAAAATATAAATATTAATTATTCGTTTAGGAGACTCAAAATGACTCAAATATAAATCCCTTCTNTCACATGGCTGGAAAATATAAATATTAATTATTCGTTTAGGAGACTCAAAATGACTCAAATATAAATCCCTTCTTCTCCACGTGAGTTTGATGAATATTGAATTTGCATATTATGGGGATTTCCATTGTTGTAAATCAAAGTTGCNTCTTCTCCACGTGAGTTTGATGAATATTGAATTTGCATATTATGGGGATTTCCATTGTTGTAAATCAAAGTTGCAGAAGTAGGAGAGTCAGCGGACCACTCAGACGTTGAATGTGGAGAGCTTGATGACCATTGGCCAGGAGATTCTTCAGCAAACCACTGCGGTGACTCTGGTGTGAGACAATTGTCAGAAAAACCATGGAGAGAGTGTACAGAGTGATGAGAGTGTGGTGTATGATTTTCTTCACTTGAATGATGAGAAGGTGGAGTTGGGTAATGTGGTGCTGTTGTATTTGAACTTCCCACCAATCCACCCAATCCGGTCGTACTTTGGTTTCCATTGTTGTAATAGACTATTGATTGTTGACTGTTATTACCCATATTCCCACCAGATGTCGTTGAGGACTGACTCATAACTGATGAAGGGGGTGGGTAATCAAAAGTCGGTACCCCGACGGTGGGATTGAGTAAATGATTTTGACTACCATGTTTTGCTTGTGTTGCTGCTCTCATTGCTGCCATATGTGTTGGTGAAGTAGGTAAGGAAGGGCGTTTATTGGGTGAATTTGTACCAGTCATAGCCAGTTGACCTTGAGCAGATGATGGTGAGGTTACATAAGTCATTCCGGGTGGGGATGGAGTAAATTGAGATACATTAGAAGAGGTATTTGGGATTTGTCCTGGAGCGCCATTTGTTGAGGGTGGTGAACCGACATAACTCATCCCAGCAGGTGATGGAGTAAATTGAGATGATTGGGGTGGGCTTGGGTAAGGACTGTACTGAGTGTTTATTGGTTGTTGTCCATATTGTTGAGATCCATAAATTCCATGACCTTGACCTTGTCCAAAATGAAGATTATGAAATGACATTGCCTTGGCATTGTAACAGTCTTCATAAGGTGGGGGTGGTTTTGAAGGTGCATGAGTGAGAGTATGGTAGGCGGGATTGAGATGACCTTGACCCATATCCATTGAGCTAAGATTTGGTTGAGAAATTGCCATAGAATTTTGAGGAATAGGATAAAGACTGGGGCAAAGTGAGCCTGCGTGATAGTTGTCAGGTGGACTCATTGAGTTGGCATCTGTCGTTGTACTCACGGGGGAGGAACCTGTACTTTGACCCGAGCTTAAGAGAGAGTCAGCCGATTTCTTTTTTCTATTCGGTGGATTTCGGCGAGGTGTTCTAGGAACCATCATTCCACCTTCGGTTTCTGGTTTCTCTTGAGCAGCTTTAGTTGTGCGCTTTTTAGGTTTTGGTTGGAGGGGTGGGGCTTGTGAAGATTGTGGTGAGTTGAATGATTGCGGATTTGTCGGTTGTTGAATGGGTGGAGCAGATTGATGTAGTTGATTTGAATTTGACGGGCGCGGGATATGTCTACAATAAAGAACAACCAAATTTTTTTTTAATTTCAATAATAATAATAATTGCGCCTGATGCGCCAAATATTTTCTCCTGCTGCAGAGTAAAATTTGCGCAAAATTTGAATTTTGATTTCAATAAATGAACTTCAAAAATGGATACGGACTTACTCGTCAAGAAGTCGTAAGATGTCACTATGGAGCCTCTCATTGGCAATATCACGTGGTAACCTGTCCATATGGTCAGAAATATCCCTGTTCGCATGGTTGTCTAAAAGAAGCTTACACAAACGATAGCTTCCTTCACGCGCAGCTAGGAACAAGGGTGTCTCATCCCTCTCATTCTGTGCATCTCGATTCGCCCCATGCGTCAGAAGTAACTGGACACCTTCAATACTGTCAACAGCAGAAGCCCACTAAAATTATATTAGAAAAATATCAATAAACAAGTGTTTTGAGCAACAATACAGTTCTTGCCACTTGACAAACATTTACAACAGGACTTACATGAAGCGCAGTTTTTCCATTGTTGTCAGCTGCATTGACGTCACACTGTGATGTAATCAGGTTATCCAACATAGTTTCCATTTGATAGCGCGCCGCAAGAATTAGCGGTGTCGTCCCATCATTCATGCGCGCATTGAGATTGGTTGCGCGATTTCTAAGGAGAATTTGAAAAACACCCATTGCATCAGCAGCAATGGCTGTATGTAATGGAGTTCTTCCTGTTACATCTTGAGCATTTGCATCAGCGCCAAAATCAAGAAGTTTTTTAGCCGCATCGGCGCGTGCGTAACGTGCCGCTAGATGGAGACATGTTTCTCCTGTTTTGTCCATTCGAGCGTTCACTTGAGCCCCTTGAGAGATTAGTTCTACAAGTAAAACAAATTTTTGTAAAATCAAGTTNTCCATTCGAGCGTTCACTTGAGCCCCTTGAGAGATTAGTTCTACAAGTAAAACAAATTTTTGTAAAATCAAGTTGATATTTTCTTTAATAAATTTCCAACCAAGGTCAAAGGTCAACAGTCAAGGTCACCAAGTTTAACTAAGTTTTCATTTCGCTTGAGTATCCCTTCACTTTGAATAANCAAAGGTCAACAGTCAAGGTCACCAAGTTTAACTAAGTTTTCATTTCGCTTGAGTATCCCTTCACTTTGAATAATGTTAGACACATGACACAATTTGTAAACATTTGGTCATCTTGACCTTTGACCCTAGAGTGATGATTTTCATACCTTGAATAGTAGCCCCGGTTCCATCGTCTGCACCATCAAGATCTTCACTACTTCCAAGCCCTCCGCCTCGAATGGAGGCGATCATAAGAGGAGTTAGACCGCAAGGACCCTTGACATCGGGGTCAAACACTGACCTTGAATGATTTTCTGGTGGTGTCAGTGCCAGAAGATCAGGGTGTCGGATGTCAGCTGCCTCCATATGTTGATGTGTCCAAGGACGAGGGTCAATTTCGTCATAGTCTGTATATAAGGTATGGTCAGATGCATAGCCACCGTCAGAACGCATGCGCTTGCTCGGTGGACGGTCAGAGTCATCTGAACATTGAGAAGTGACATCGGTAATCATTCCGTCATAACCAAGACTCATAGCAATCCCACTATTCCCAGAGTCAAGGTCAAGGTCAAGTGGATGACTTTTTCCCAAGTTTCGCATCTCTTGACCATCTAATTTCATCAAAATTACAACATTAATTAATTACCATTACTGACAGTAACTTTTAATATAATATCTAAGAAAATTTTCGAAANTCAAAATTACAACATTAATTAATTACCATTACTGACAGTAACTTTTAATATAATATCTAAGAAAATTTTCGAAACGAAACAAGTATTTCGAAAATATTTTTTGCCAAGAAACATGTATTTCAATTACTCTAATAACAACCATTCAAAATTTGATAGAGTTTATGAAATTTATAAAAAAGTGATAATTTGTGCTGTTTTCAAANCTAATAACAACCATTCAAAATTTGATAGAGTTTATGAAATTTATAAAAAAGTGATAATTTGTGCTGTTTTCAAATTTTATAAATTTTATAAATTTTATCGTTTATATAGATTACAAGTCCAGTTCCTATCAGTCACGTGGTCATGTGGAATGGTCACGTGATCAATTTTGAAATTTATGCAAATTCCACAACTGCTTTATAAACAATTCAAAAATTTGATTATACATTTCAAAGACAATGTATATCAAAGAAGTAGTTCTGAGAATCCTGAANATAAACAATTCAAAAATTTGATTATACATTTCAAAGACAATGTATATCAAAGAAGTAGTTCTGAGAATCCTGAAATTGGCGCTATTATTCGTGATAAAATGGATGAGCCTGTTAACCTATCAGATGAGATCATAAAATCCCTGANATTGGCGCTATTATTCGTGATAAAATGGATGAGCCTGTTAACCTATCAGATGAGATCATAAAATCCCTGAACTCTAAACTGATGAAAGTGGCAGTGACGGTAGAGGGCGCGCAAGCAGATCTCATCAAAATTGATCAAATTTTTCACGCCTGCGTTGTAAACGNGGCAGTGACGGTAGAGGGCGCGCAAGCAGATCTCATCAAAATTGATCAAATTTTTCACGCCTGCGTTGTAAACGTTCAACATGATTTGTGCAGGTTATCTGAAGGTAGGCAGCTAATAATCTATTTCTACATATCCTTTTCGTACCTTATCGTACGCAGGTTATAGCTATGCAACTTAACTTTACAATTTCTTAGTTGGAGATTGAATAACATAATTGTATTAATTTGATACCTGGTCCATGTCTCCTTGACCTTCGGTGTTGACTCGTCACATTCGCGTGTCTTCGGAATCCTTCGGGAAACCATGTAATTCCTTTCGCCTTTCTCTTTTGACTCACTATGACTCCAACGAGCAAAGCAATCATCACTACTGTAAAGGCACTGAAAAGAACATAAGCCAACCATGACGGTTTTTCTTCTTCCTGTGGTGGTAAATTTCCCGAAAGTCCCCGAACTTGGTAGATATCAAATTCCGAGTCCAATGAGTGTCTCGCAGCAGACGCTGCAAGAAATTCTNAAAGTCCCCGAACTTGGTAGATATCAAATTCCGAGTCCAATGAGTGTCTCGCAGCAGACGCTGCAAGAAATTCTGCGGCTTCTATAGCTGTTGTGAAACAAGAAGTACCATTGGTTGCCGAACATTTTCGATTATCCAGTTCCAAGTAGACGAGTACTCCCGAGGCACTGCTTGAGAAAACTTGCGAAGGGTCTGAACCGTCGTAAATGATGGTCACAGGGTCANCGAGTACTCCCGAGGCACTGCTTGAGAAAACTTGCGAAGGGTCTGAACCGTCGTAAATGATGGTCACAGGGTCAACTGAAGGATCCCAAGGGAAAACCATGGCATTACCCAATGGACTCTGTTTGATACGAAAAGTTGTCCGGAGTTGATGTCCGAGGTAGCGGAGGAAGAGAGTTTTACTCGCAAGAAATGTCTGGACGTCGGTGTTTCGAACAACAACGGACATGATGCCAGAGGCAAGTTCTGGCGGTTGCGTCTCACAGTCCATACCATCCCAGTCGCATTCCTCATTATTGCAACCTTGATCACAGGAACCATCACCCTAGTAAAAAAGAAATAATATGATGTCGTGTAAGGAATAGAGTCCGTCAAAATGTTATGAGTTCGAATCCCACCATCGGTATGGGTTTTTTAGTTATAATTTTTAACCGTTTAGTGGTAAGATAAGCATGGTTTTTGGAAAATGGTTATGATTACTGGTTGACAGTTATGGTTTTGAATTATAAACATAATGGTAGCGATGTGCAAGTGCATCAATTTTGATATTGACGTCTCCGGGATCGAATCCTTGGACCGTTAAAAAAATTTTATATCCAATTTTCAGGTACCTAAGACTAAGACTAGTTCTTAACCTATGAATGGTTGAAATATTCTCCTTACGTAATGTCTCTCGCAGAAGTTGTTATCCACAGGGTTACACCGTTTGAGTTGTGGCTCACAATCTCTTCCATCAAATAGACATTCAGCGGTGTTACATTGTTGGTTACAAATTCTATCACGAAATTTCTCCCAACATCTTGGCACAGTGCAATTTCTCCATGGATTGATTCCAAGTGAGCAGTCTTGACCGTCAAAATCGCATGCGTATTTGTTACATTCTTCGTCACAGTGTAAATTTCCTGCCTTTGCAGCGCAGTTGTCTCGTTTACACTGACGACGAGCTTCTTCCAAATCAAGGATCAGAAAGTACTCGTTCTGGATTGTAGCCTGTAAAGGAATGAAAAAAAAAATTACCTAAATTCAAGGGGAAACATTCACTAGTTATTAGATATTGATTAACCCAAATTAGAAAATGAGTTTTATTAGGCCAAAACGATGGCTCCTTGTGTTTGCNAGTTATTAGATATTGATTAACCCAAATTAGAAAATGAGTTTTATTAGGCCAAAACGATGGCTCCTTGTGTTTGCACTATTGCTGAGTGTGTAGGAACAGCCGAAAATCAAAAAAATCAGCCACAGTTAACCATTCATTTCCAACAAAAAANTATTGCTGAGTGTGTAGGAACAGCCGAAAATCAAAAAAATCAGCCACAGTTAACCATTCATTTCCAACAAAAAATTCAACAATTTGTAAATTATGGATTTCCAGATGTAAATGAAATTATGTGAACACAAAATCAGCAAGANCAAAAAATTCAACAATTTGTAAATTATGGATTTCCAGATGTAAATGAAATTATGTGAACACAAAATCAGCAAGAATTTGTTCGGAATATTTCACTCAGGATGACTACGAACGTGACCTCCAACATGAATAGCTAAGTTTACCACTACGCTGAAAATTGAAACCAAATGAATAAGAAAATAAACTAAAAAACTATTCAAGAAATACTAGGTAAGTAAAATTATAGGTCGAATCAATTCATGATCAAACTTTTTGATCAAAACATATTTGCAGAACATGCTGAGGTGGGTTTACGCAGAAATTGAAATATCGCCGAGCAGTCCTACAGAAAGATCTGTACAAGACGGGCTCACAAGTAATGAAGAAGCACAAACAGAAAATAATGGTATTTAAATTACAATGGGAAAAAATATCACTTTGAGATATTTGGAATTATTTTGTTAACAAGTCATACAATTCATAGATTCGGCGAAATATTTAGTGTCTGAGGAAGAATTCTTAGCAAATGTCAAACTGAAAGCTCAGCTCTGGAGGGATAAAGACCAAACCAGCTCGTTGAAACTAATAATTTAAAAATCAGCAAAATTTGATAATTTCTGCTGAACATCAAAGTTTGACACTCCGAAAAAAGTTTTCTGAAGACTTTCTCTAAACAACAAATTCAAAAGCTATGCGGCAAACGACCAAAAAGGAAGAGTAAGGATATTGTAAAGGCTCTAGCTTTAAAAAGTGTCAGTCTTAAGGCATATGAAACTTGACCTAACTACTACTATTCTATATAGCTTGACCTAAATTGTGTTTTTAACATTATAAAATAGCTTTCTAGGCTTCAGAAAAGAAAACTAGGAAGCTATTTTTGAGACTAAATTTTAAAATAGTCAAAATCCTGCTATGTGTTCATCTTACATTGACTTGTGAATGCATTGTACTGTACTCTGGTCCACTGAGTTCACAATTTTTTCCATTCCATGATGACGGACAGAGACAATTGTATCCATAGCCCGCTTGTTTACAAATCCCTCTATTCAAACAAGGATGTAACGAACAGTCCGTTCTTCTGTCACTTTCACACCTGTAATAGTTAGAAATATTATNTCTATTCAAACAAGGATGTAACGAACAGTCCGTTCTTCTGTCACTTTCACACCTGTAATAGTTAGAAATATTATTAAAATTTCATTAAATTTTTTTTTCAAATTTTATCAAAATTTTGGTAATTTTTTCAAAAATCTTACATTCGACCTTCTGTTCCTCTGGGACAGTCACAGATGTAGTTGTTTCCNTCTATTCAAACAAGGATGTAACGAACAGTCCGTTCTTCTGTCACTTTCACACCTGTAATAGTTAGAAATATTATAAAAATTTCATTAAATTTTTTTTTCAAATTTTATCAAAATTTGGTAATTTTTTCAAAAATCTTACATTCGACCTTCTGTTCCTCTGGGACAGTCACAGATGTAGTTGTTTCCCAATGTGAGTCGACAAGTTCCACCAAATTTACAAGGATTTAAAGACTCATGACATGGTGACCAGTTCTGACAGAGTTCACCATAAAATCCATTGGCGCATGTGCATACTTGAGAATCAAAAGAACCACGTGATCTTCCAATATCCGTTGGACGGATACTACAAATCCCACCATTTTCACAAGGGTTCGTATCACAAAGTTGTACTTGATGTTCACACCTGAGTAAATTAAAAATTAAAAAAAAAAAATTTTTTTTTTATGGAAATTTACAAAGTGAAAATTTACAATTTCGGTAAAATTCAAAATTAGTTACCTTCGACCAGAGAATCCTGGCATACAGTCACATCGGTAGTCGTTGACCAATTGAACGCAAGCTTGCGTTGACACCCCAAGCCCCTGACATGGCTCGGATAAACACTCATTAATATCACCTTCACATTTCTGAAAAAAAAAANAGGGTTCGTATCACAAAGTTGTACTTGATGTTCACACCTGAGTAAATTAAAAATTAAAAAAAAAAAATTTTTTTATGAAAATTTACAAAGTGAAAATTTACAATTTCAGTAAAATTCAAAATTAGTACCTTCGACCAGAGAATCCTGGCACACAGTCACATCGGTAGTCGTTGACCAATTGAACGCAAGCTTGCGTTGACACCCCAAGCCCCTGACATGGCTCGGATAAACACTCATTAATATCACCTTCACATTTCTGAAAAAAAAAAATGAAAAGTAATTTTTTGATGTTTTTGAAAAATACTTTTGTCTTCTTACATTTCCTACTGTTAGATAGGTAAGTGGTTTCCCACTTCCTTTAAAAAATTGCCCATTCTCAGGGTGGTTGGATTCGTCGGTATGGGAGAAATTCTCCCAGACCGACGCTCCATCCATTTTTGAAAAAAGAGAATGGGAAGCCAGTCTCTTCCCGGCTGTTGAAAACTCACCATCTCTCCTGCTTAATCTTTTTTTGGTTTAAATAATTTTGGAAGTTTTTGGTTTCACTTACCTCCCCGGATTCGAAGTTAGGACCCCGGACCCTGGACCTATTTGGTAAGGCGACCCCTTGACCTCTCAGTCCCTCCCATTCCCTAATTTTTCCCTAATTTAAACAATATTTACAACTTTCCCATTCACTCCCAAACCCATCCAAATCCCAACCCAAACCCCGTCAGATCCCCGACCCCATATCCAACCATCCCCAAAATACTTATCCCATTCCCAAATTCAAGCCTATAATCCCTCATTACCCCCCAATTCCCCCCGTAAGACACTCTCCCATCTTACACTACGTATCCTGGCATACATAGGCATTCGTATCCTCCCACTTTGTCTACACAAGTCCCACCATGGAAGCATGCGCCGTGGAAGCAGTCGTTGACATTGATTTCACAAAGTTTCCCAAGTGTCCCATGTGGACAGGAACAACTGAAAGCGTTGACAAGGTCATGACACATCCCACCATTTTGACAAGGATTATTAGGTGAACAGTCATCAATGTTCAATTCACAATTCGGACCTGCGCATAAGAAGTGATACATATGAAATTTAAAGTTGCGCGCACAATTTTTTTTATATTTCTTACCTTGAAAACCCTGAGGGCATTGACAGAGATAGGAACCAACTAAATCCAAACAAATGGCGCCATTTTGGCACGGAGCTGTGAAAATAACATAAAATTGAATTGAATTAAATTAATTTTTTTGTCATTTTTATTAAAATTTTCAAAAAAATTTCAAACTTACCGCTTTCACATTCGTTGATTTCTGATCGACAGTAGCTCCCAGTGAATCCTTCTTTACAGAGACAACGGTGTTCTTTTCCAATATCCTGACATGTTCCGTTGTGACAAAGTCGATCCAACGGTACTCCTAAAACATTCAGATCATGATGAAAAAATATAAATTTTGAATTTATGAGGCAAATTTTTTTTCTCAATTTATGCGTTATCTTTTCGAAGTGATGCGTCGACGCAGGAGACCATCTCAACGTCACAGCCCATTCCATTCCATCCAGGTGCGCAGAGGCATTTGAATTTGTTTTCATTTTGTTGACATACTCCGTTGAGTCCACAGGGAGAGGAACTACACCAATCTACATACTCCGTACATCTAAAAGTTTCATAAATTTTAAAAATTTCATAAATTTTAAAAATTTCATAAATTTTAAAAATTTCATAAATTTAAAAATTTTTTTTAAATTTTAAAAATTTCATAAATTTGAAAAATTTAAAATTTCGCGCTCTTAGAGTATTGTAATTTGTTATTAACCAACCTGTCTCCTGTATATCCATAAGGACAGTGACATCGGTAGTGACCTACAAAATCAAAACATGTCGCTCCATTTGCGCACGGGTTGCTGTCACATTCTTTGATTGAGTACTGACAGTTGTGTCCCGTGTAGCCTTAAAAATACAAAAATTTAAAATAAGCGCCAAAATTCAAAAAATTATTAAAAAAATTTTGTAAAAAATATTAGTTGACTTTACCTTGAACACAATGACAAGTGAAATTTGTTTAGTCATAAATATTAATCTAATGGATTTGATTAGGATCAAATGCATTGGGAGTCTCAGTCTGTCTACCAAGGTCTTCAAGAGGAGAAATTCCGAGCTGAGCGATTGGAGGAACAGGTCAATGACCTCACTGAACTCCATCAAGCCGAAACTGGAAATTTGAAGCAAGCTCTTGCAGATGCCGAAGAGAAACTAAGTTACCAAGGTGAAGAGCGACTGAGGGATTTGGCAGAAATGCTGGATGCTTGTCAAGCAAAGGTACTTTAAGAATTTTTATAGATGAACAAATAATAATTAAATGTGTTGCGGATAGTATATCCGGCAAGTATGCCGGATATTGAATATCCGGCGTTTTTTAATTGCCGGATATCCGACACGGATATCCGGCATGCTTGCTTGATTAAGCTAATTGCACATAGTTTTTACTAAAACAAGATCCGTTTTCACTCATTTCACGCGAACGTGCAGGGGTCAATTTTTAAACTCTCTAATACACTTAATATATACTCCAATATATTAAATCTAATAAAATTATTGATTCATTTCATATGATTTCTGAAAAAACTGTGTAAAAAATTATCCGCGCGGATACCTATAAGTATCCGGTATCCGGCTGATAGTCTNCAACTGTATGATCCGTTCGTATTGATACAAGTTCCTCCATTTCGGCACTGACTGTTGTTAGAGATGGTACACTCATCAATGTCATCACCACAACTACAACAGAAAATTTCAAAAAATATTTTTTAACGAAAAAAAATTTTTTTTGAACGAAAATTAAAAAAAAAAATTTTTAACAAAAATTAAAAAAAAATTTTTTTTAACAAAAATTAAAAAAAAAATTTTTTTTTTAATTTTTCAAAATTTTGAAAAATTTTCTCTAAAATTATGATTAACTTACAATCTTCCAGTATAACCCAAGTTACACTTGCAGGAAAAATCCATAAAGTTACTTGTTGGTGTACAACTGGCACCATTTTTACATTTGTTGGCACTACAAGGATCCAACTCACTTTCGCAAGTTGCCCCAGTCCAAGGTAAGCTACAGACACATTTGTATCCATTGACCATATCAATACAGGAACCACCATTTTTACATTTTGGTTGTGGACCAAGTGCGCAGTCGTCAATATTGATTTCACAATTGACACCAGTGTACCTATCAACATGAGAAAAAAAAATTCAAATTCAAATTCAAATTTCCCTCTTTTGAACATACTGCCCAACAAAAAAAAATTTGAATTTCCCGCGCAATTACTCACCCTGGAGCACATGTACAAGCATAAGCATTTAACAAATCTTGACAAATCCCTTGATGTTGACAAGGATTCGAAGCACATTCGTTTTTCTCTAATTCACATCGTTTCCCTTATAAACAAAATAAATTAAAATTTCCCACCAAAAAAATTCAAAAATTCAAATATTAAAATTCATATTAAATACCATTATATCCAGGAGGACAGTGACAAATGTAGTTGTTGATACCATCTTCACAAACACCGTTGTTCAAACACGGCATACTGGCGCACTCATCCAAATCTGATAGGCAACTAAATATAATATAAAATATAAATTATAAAAATTTATAAAAAATTTATAAAAAATTTATAATTATTATTGAATTTATAATTTACTAACCGAGTTCCAAAATAACCTCGCGGACATTTACATTTGAATCCATTGATAAGGTCAGTACACTCCCCGCCATTGGAACATGGATGACTTGCGCACTCGTTAATTTCAATTTCACAGCTTAATTTGAAATAAAAACAAAATTAAATAATTAACTAAAATTTATATAAAAATTTTTATAAATAATTATTATAATTTATATACTTACTTGAAACCAGCGTATCCAGGTTCACATTCACAAGAGTATCGATTAATTCCGTCAATACAACGACCACCGTTGATACCTATAAGAATAATTTCAAAGAAAATCATATTATTTTAGAAAAGCGCAAAATTTGAAATCTAAAAATGAATTTCGTACATGGATTGCTGAAGCAGTCGTTAACATTATTTTCACATCTATGTCAAAAAAAAATTAACATAATAAATTATTAGTTGTCCAAATTAATTTTTTGAAAGTTGAAATTTTGAAATTTTTGAAATTTTACCGTGGTCCACCTGTTCCCGGAGGACAATGACAATGAAATCCATCAATTCGATCTTCACAAGTGCCGCCATGCGCACAAACAGGTACAGTATTGAGACATTCATTGATTTGTGTCTGACAGAGATGTCCTGTATAGCCCCGATCACAAAAACAACTAAAACTGTTGATACCGTCAATACAACGACCATGATGACATGGTCCATCAGATGGTAATCCAGAAAACGGTGATGCGCAGTCGTCAATATTCACTTCACAATTTGTACCTGTGAATCCTTTTGGACAACTACAGTAGTAACTATTAATTGAATCGATACATTTCCCGCCTAAAATTTAAATTTAAATTTAATTATATATATATATATATATATGTTGCCGAAATTATATATAAAATTATATATTTAATTAAAAATTTACCGTTCAAACATGGTTGTTGCGTCAAATCACATTCGTTTATGTTTGTTTCACATCTAAAAATCATTCAAAAGAGTATGTAATAAGAATAGGAGAAAAATTCCGACGTTTCATTTTTGAATATTGGCGCCAAACCTTCTACCGGTGAACCCTGGTAAACACCGACATTGATAACCGTTCACACCATCCAGACATCGGGCGTTGTGTAAGCAAGGATTTCCTATTTTTTTAAAACAGTACATTCAAATTTTATCAAAAACTTCAAAAATTTTATCAAAAANATTTTATTAAAAATTTTATCAAAAATTTTATCAAAAATTTTATCAAAGATTTTATCAAAAACTTTATCAAACATTTTATCATCAAAAATTTTATCAAAAATTTTATGAAAACTTTTATTAAAAATTTTATTAAACATTTTATCAAAAATTTTATCAAAAATTTTATCAAACATTTTATCAAAAATTTTGTCAAACATTTTATAAAAAAAATTATCAAAAGTTATAAAAAATTTTTATCAAAATCTATCAAAAATTCTATCAAAAATTTTATCAAAAATTAAAAAAAAAATTTATCAAAAACTTTATCAAAAATTTTATCAAAAATTTTATCAAAAATTTTATCAAATTTTATCAAATTTTATCAAAAGTAAAAAAAAAATATTAATAACTTTACCATTCAGAGTACATTCATCTATGTCGATTTCACACTGTGGACCAGTAAACCCTAAAAAAGAATGATAAAATATGGAATTATATGTCTAAAATAGACAACAGAGGGTGCTTTTTTTTTGAAAAAATTATTTTTTTTTAAAATTTTGATGTAATAAATTTTAAATCTCAAATAATGTTCAATGATGACTTTACCAATCACAATAATTTCTCACTTTCCCCAAAACGTTTCAAAAATTTTCAAAAAACCATTATTTCCGACGACTCTAATTTAAAGCATTTTTTATTCTTTAAGTAGATCCTTTAGAAGTACACAACTCCTAACAAGTCTCAAATTGCCCCAATCCTAACTACACAACTTAGAAAAAAACTCTTGAAATTCGTCGGTAAAAAAATTTGACAATAAGTAGACGATGTTTAGCCTCTAATAACCTACATTTTTATCCGACTTCTAAATTGTACAAATCAAGCCAATTGTTATCTCTTTTTTTTCAAGTACCCTTACATTCACGATCATCTTCTAAACGTAAGTTAGAATTCAAAAGTACCCTCTTGGTAGTTAGTAGCAGTTCTCTCATTGCCCCATTTTTTATCTCCATTTCGTGCATTTTTCAGAATCCTTGAGATGGGATTTATAATGGGTTTCCGAAATCCATTTCCCTTTCATTAGATTTTCTCTTGTTGACTTGGATGATGTGGGTAAGTCACAAAAGGGTATACTTTTTGAATGTATTTTGTATACGTGGGGAGGGAGAGGAGTACTTAAGTAAAATCCTTCCTTGGCGGTATGCTTCTGTGGACCCTTTTGATTTACAAAAAAAAAAATTTTTTTTGTCCCTAAATCCTAGCTGATATGAAGAGAAAAGTTGAGAAATAGGGGTCATAAGAGATAAAAGTTAAAAGAAAATGAAGCGAGGAGGGGAGGGAACAATTGAAACTTGTATGAAGGTCGAAGGAACAAAAAATAAGGATACGAAATTTTTATGTTTTTTTTTGAAACGAAGGGTACACAAAGGAAAAGGGTCGAATCATCTAGCCAAAGAAAATTATGTTACTTATCTCTCAATCTCAACTGAAAATCTTACTCAATAATAAATACTGTTGAGGAATTATTATCCTCAACAATTTCCATACGCTAAGGGTCATTTTCATTAGAAAATGGCCTAAAAGCCAACTTGGCCGGATGAAAGAATGGCCTAAGGCAACAATGACTAAATCAAAAATTTGTCAAATTGAATACGGTAACACTATAATTTTGCTTATAATCTATACTGTTATCGATGGAAAATGGCCACTATGATACAAATGACCAATTANCAACACTATAATTTTGCTTATAATCTATACTGTTATCGATGGAAAATGGCCACTATGATACAAATGACCAATTAGAAATGGCCACTATGAAACAAATGGTCAATCAGAAATGCACACAACAAAAATGACCTCAATACCAAAAAAATTTTCATATTGAATACGGTAACACTAAAGTTTTGTCTTTGTAATCTATACTGTTATCGATGGGAAATGGCCAGTACGATACAAATGACCAATCAGAAATGGCCACAACGAAAATGACCTCAACACCAAAAAATATGTATACTAATAGGCCAGACGGTAATGATAACAGCCAACATGATCACATCAGAAAAATATGCCTGAGATAAAAATGGCTAAAGTGAAGTTGCCCATAGCTAAATGACCAGACCAGAACAATGGCCAAATGAAAAAGTCCAAATAGCAAACATTACCACAAGAAAAAATAGCTACGGTAAAAATGGGCCAAATAGTAAATAAGTGTAACTAATAATNATAGCAAACATTACCACAAGAAAAAATAGCTACGGTAAAAATGGGCCAAATAGTAAATAAGTGTAACTAATAATAATCTGAAAAAAAAAATTCCTTGGANAATAGCAAACATTACCACAAGAAAAAATAGCTACGGTAAAAATGGGCCAAATAGTAAATAAGTGTAACTAATAATCTGAAAAAAAAAATTCCTTGGAAATATCTCAATTTGGGCTCCAACATTTTTCATTTTTCAACCAACTTGGACCTCAACTGGACTAGTTCCGACGATTGATGACAACGGTCCATATCATCAGCTACTGGAATCACATCGAAGTTCATCAAAAATTACTCAAGATAAGTCTACAACTCTATAAACAAAAACATCTCCCGAAAATTTCTAATTTCAAAGGGAAAAAAAATCACAACAAATATTAATTTTCTATTGATGTCAACAGTCAACAATCAAAATCATCCTTCATCCATTCTCCTGACAACTACAAAGAATACTTAAAGCTAAGTCAAATTTATAACTATTAGTATATGTTGGGTTTTTACGACTGCATCTCACCTATCCTGTAAGATTTGAGATACTATCACCACTATACTATTTATCTAGGACATGTGGATCAAACTTCCTAACAACAACTCACCTCTAATCTGACCAACTTCAAACAACTTTTCTAAAATGTCAACTTCGTCCATTGATCATCCATCTACCCATAGCACCTCAAAAAGAATACTCTCTCGTAATCAAAAAAGGGCAGCCAAACTAGGTGAAAAACTAAGACTCGGTATAGAAAAATACAAAAGCTCATCCGCCTTCAACATCGCCATTCAAGACCAACACAACCTAAACGAATTTGAATATAACCCAAACCTAACAAATGAATCAAACTCTCCCGAAACTATCACAGCCTCTACACAGGACCTAACAACCCATAGACAATTTACTCACGAATTCGGAATGATCTGGCTAAAATCCACCATCGAAGCCGACAACGACCAATCAATCTCGAAGAAGTCACTATGGAACCGATTTGAAGCTAAACGAAAATCCATGAATCTCAAAGAAGTCACCCAAGTCACTCTGACCAATTGGATCAAGATTTGTTTTCCTTATGCACAATCAAAACGAGGTCCAAACGGTACCAACGGTCCCCATATCACAGGAATTAAATGGATCGATGAAGAAGGACCCCATCAAGACCTTGGAACCAAACTGTCGTCACTAAGAAGA
>NIPM01000405.1:14664-106464 GCA_002738285.1 Holacanthella duospinosa | reverse complement strand
TTTCCTTTCTGTCCACAAATTTGAGTTCGTTCCTGTCGCAATCGAGTCAAGCGGAGTGTGGGGACCCAAAGGACTAAAACTCATCAAGAAAATCAGCAGCCTATTACAAACAGCCACCGGCGAACCACGCGCAACCTCATTTCTAATCCAACGTATAAGTCTGGCTTTACAACGAGGAAACGCCTCTTCCATTCTGGGTACACTCCCCAAAGGAAAACAGCTGGAAGAAATATTCTATCTATAAAGAAATTAGAACTGATANCCAAAGGAAAACAGCTGGAAGAAATATTCTATCTATAAAGAAATTAGAACTGATAGGGAGTATAGATACAATAATGATCAATAATCGATTTTACAACAAATAATTCCAAAACATTTTACATTTCACCAGAATTTATATAAAAAACTTATAATTATTTAAAAAAAAAAAAAAAAAAAAAAAGTGTAACTAATATTTACACGCTAAACATCGACGGCAAAAATAGGCAAATCAAAAATGGCCACATTGAAAATTAATTTCCAAAATAGCTACATTATTGTCTTATAAAAATTGTAGCTAAATTTTTTGAATCTTGTATTTAGTTTCTTTCAACATTTTTGAATTTTGCCGTTGTTTTGGTCATACTGTTTTGAATTTTGCCGTTTTTGCCTATTGGCATTTGAGCATTTTTCCCCCGTGACAACTTATTTTTTAGACAATTTTTAGTAGCATTTTTAGTAGTAGTTGATCCATGTCAGTTTCTCAATTTTAAGGTTAAGAAAACTAACCAAAAATTGAAGGAACAGGCGGGACTCGAACCCTCATCCCTCCTAAATATCGCACCTAGTCCTCTCACCATTCTGATTCACTCATTATGAGACATTTTTGTTTCTCAACAATCTTAACACAATTTCTGTACTCAAGAAGCCCGTGAATTGAACTTGATCAAATCAATTCAAATTTTAAAATCAAATTATTTTCTCCTTTCAGATATGAATTTGCCACAGCCTGGATATAATTTGCCTGGATATAAAATTCAAAAAATAAGTTCCAGCCTTTAAATACTAAAATCAAGAGTTTTATTCTCTCAAAGTTAATTTAAGAGAACATAAAACATAATTCATAACAATTACATTTGAGACCGGTTTCCCTTTTTATGGAATTTTGGGCTCCTTCAGTAACGACGCTAGGGATGTGGACTCAACAATGAGCCCCTCAACAATTGAAAATCTAAATTCTTCTTAAAAATTTCACACTTGAATGATTTCCTTCGGAAATTCGATTACTCACTTCCTTTCTATTCATTCAACAAAATCATAGTACTACAATTGCAACAATAGTTCCTGAATCTTTAGAAATCAAGCTACCAACCGTGATCAACAATTAAACCACATATTTATTGATTTCCACACAATTTGAAATCTCACATGCTTTACTTTTCAATAACAAATGATTCTGATTGGTTGAAAATAAATTCAAAAAAAAAAGATTCTGAAATTCTAAAAACTGACTCTTATAACCAGTAATCACTGTATATATGAATATTCACAAAAATTTATTTCAAACTAGTTAAAACAACTGATTAGGTTCTTTTTTTTCTTGTTAATTTGTAGTTATGATAAACGACGGATGCCTGAGGCAGTATACTTAAAACTTCTCATATAAACAGAACGGAACATCAACATATTATTTAACAACAATGGAACCAGAAGCAAGAGGATAGATAATTACTTGAAGCAACAATCGAATCTCTGTATGGTCATCTCTGTATCTCTTTACCATCAACCAATGGTATATTCCATCTGTCCTTATTCTCTACATTTATTTTTTTTTTCAAGTGTAGTAGCAATGACCTCTGGGTATAAAATTTCTTTTTGTTTGAATTCTCCGCCATCTCCTCATCAATAATCAATGACAGTAAGTAATCCGCGTTGTCATTCCACTCACTCGTCTGCCCGTCGCCTCACTGGGCACAAATAAATGAGCCCGGGGAATAGAAAAACTGATTTTTTGTACCTTCTAGCTAATGCTACCTATTGAAAAAGAGACTCAAAGGGTCCAATAATAAATTTTCAAGGTTAAGAAGATCTTTTTCAACTTTTAGATGTTGATGATAGAGATGAACAAACATCGGATAAATTTTTGATTTTTTTTTAGTGTATAACCCCTGACTGACAAAAAAAAAATTTTTTTTTTCAGTCAGGGGTTAATATATCAGATATATCATAGGTTATATAGGGGTTAATTTTTATATTTTTACTTTTAGAAATTAAATTTCAACTTATTTCTGCCAATTAAAAGAAATTATGTAAAAAATTTTACGTTTTTTCTTCCGTGAATTATTTCTAAAAAAAATTTCCTAAATTGAAAATCTTTGTATGAAATTAGCCAATAGCATCATTCTCGTAGCTTTTCAATAAAATCAAATTATAGGCGTATTAATTTTACGGTTTAGCAATTATTTTAAAAATATTTTTTTACATAGTTTTGGGGAACGATGTATAAAATTTTCTAATCAATATTTACTTTCTATTTCAACAGTTATTTTTGGAAATTTGTCAAATTTTGTTAAAATTGTGAAAAAGTTTTTGGTGAAAGGTAAACTTTTTTATAACTAATTTTAACACTTATTTGCTCAATTTATAGTACTTATTTAAGCAATTAAAACACAAGTTTTTAGAACTTATTTATCCGATGTGTGGGGATGAAGATTCAAAATATGGCCCTTTCGGAGAGATTTTTTTTCCCTCTGACATCATCAGGATTAATAAAAATGGACAAAAAATGAGTTAAAATACAACTAAACCGTGATTATATGTGTTGTTGTCGTTGTGTTAAAACAAAGAAAAATCTCCATCATCATTCATGTCTTATGGCTCAAAAGAGACAGAAATCCGACTGTCAAGTTAACCACAAGGGAGAATGAGTAATTGTTGAATATTACTCACTGTATCTCAATATGGACAACAATGGGACAGTACTGGAAATTATTAAAGGGAAGANGTTTTTTTTTTCCCTCTGACATCATCAGGATTAATAAAAATGGACAAAAAATGAGTTAAAATACAACTAAACCGTAATTATATGTGTTGTTGTCGTTGTGTTAAAACAAAGAAAAATCTCCATCATCATTCATGTCTTATGGCTCAAAAGAGACAGAAATCCGACTGTCAAGTTAACCACAAGGGAGAATGAGTAATTGTTGAATATTACTCACTGTATCTCAATATGGACAACAATGGGACAGTACTGGAAATTATTAAAGGGAAGAAAAATTATAACATAAAATTTTGAATTTACAGACAACTTAGAGCGGGCAGTTAAAGTTTGGTAAACTGAACTGAACTGAACTGAACTGAAAAAAATTACTGAAAAAATCAATTGAACTGAAAAAAGCAATTGAACTGTAACAATTACTGAAAAAATTGCTGAAAAATTTGCTGCAAACATTAATGAAAAAATTAACTGAACTGAAAAAATTACTGAAAAAATTAATGAAAAAATTAACTGAACTNTTGAACTGAAAAAAGCAATTGAACTGTAACAATTACTGAAAAAATTGCTGAAAAATTTACTGCAAACATTAATGAAAAAATTAACTGAACTGAAAAAATTACTGAAAAAATTAATGAAAAAATTAACTGAACTGAAAAAATTAATGAAAAAAATTACTGAAAAGAATTACTGAAAAAATTACTGAAAAAATTAACTGAACTGAAAAAATTACTGAAAAAAATTACTGAAAAGAATTACAGAAAAAATTACTGAAAAAATTATAAAAACTGATCTGGATGGGCTGATGCCCAACAGTGTTAGGGAGAAAAAATTTTTTTCAAAACAGTGAGTATTGGAAATAAATTATCCGTTTCAGAAATGAAAAATTTGTTTAAAAAATTCAAAAAAAAAAAGTTGTGAAAAATGTATAATAAAAAAATTAGGAATAAATTCAATAAGTTTACCTGGCATACAAAGGCATCGAAATCCACCACGTTCGTCCAAACATGTTCCCAAATTTCGACAAGGATTAGATTCACCTTAAAATAAATAATTATTTTTCAAAATTAATCTTTAATTTTTCAATTTTTCATACCTCGGTCATTAATCAGAATCTGTCTTATTTTACTATCTAATTTTGAAATATTATTTAATTTTTAAATTTAAATAAAAATTTAAACACTTACATTCGTTGATGTTGACTTCACACCTGAAAATATTTAATAAAATTAAATTTTTGAAAATTTTGTTAATTATTATTTACTATTATTTTTGAAAAAATTTTTTTTACTAAAAATGATTGTAAATTATGATATTTATTCATTTTGATGCTTTAGCAATATGATTTTTAATATATAAATTGTTTTAGTCAATACGAAATACAATTTCTTAAAAAAGTTCAACAATTTTACAGGGTTAATCCTGTAAATACGTATTGTATTACCTGGTGCCTGTAAATCCTTCCTGACATGAGCAACGATAGGATCCAGGTGTATTGACACAAAGTCCATTGTGTTCACAAGGCGAACCTACAAAAAAAAAACGGCGAAGTTTTAAATTTTTTAAATTTTTTTCAATCTAAAAAACAAATTTTCAAAATTTTGGAACTAAATTTCACTTACCTTCTGCGCATTCGTCAATATCTGAAGTACAATTCATTCCTTTGTAACCAGGAGGACAACTACAAACGTAGGATCCATCTATTGGACTCGTTTCGCACATTGCCCCTTCAAAACAAGGATTTGAAGTACAAGCATCTGTCAGGTGACATAAAAGTCCAGTTTTCCCTGGTGGACATTGACAATAGAAACTTCCAACACGATCATAGCAAGTTGCCCCATTCAGACATGCAGCGCCTTTACAGTCATCTATATTTTCTTGACAACTAAAAATTTCAAATTTTATTTTTCTATATTTTTAACATTAATTTTTTAGTAATTTTAATTTCCTTACTCATGTCCTGTCCAACCATTGACGCAGATACAGTTGTATCCCCCAACAGTGTTAGTACAAGTGGCGCCATTTTTACAAATTTGGGGACGAAGTGAACACTCGTCAATGTCAACATGACAGTGTGTTCCAGTAAAACTTGGTGGACATTGACAAGTGTATGAACCAATCCCATCGAGGCAAGTTGCTCCATTTTGACAATTGTGTTTATCACAATCATCAATATTTTCTTGACAGTGGACACCCGTAAAACCTAAAAAAAAATTTTTTTAATCGTATTAAATTATTTTTATTTACTACTTTTTACAGATTTAAAATTTTTCTCAAAAATTTAACGCGTTACTTGTCATACACCATTTTGTCAAAACGACTCAATTCCGTACAAAAGGATAGCCTCAAGACTTTAGTCAAACACCCATGCAGAGATGGGCATGAAAACCGTTCCCCGAAGATACGGCGCACGAAAATACGGTGCGGATGATACGGTACCGAAATGACGGTGCCGAAATTACGGCACCAAAAATACGGTGCCTGGAAAAGACAGCGCATGGAAAATACGGCGCTTGAAAAACACTGCGCCTAGAAAATACGGCGCCTGGAAAATACGGCACCTAGAAAACAAATATGTTGTCGCTGATCACAAATATGCAAAAAAATTTCACCGGAAATGTATAGAAAAAAAGGTAGGAATTTTTGAAATGTCAAATAGTTGAGAGCTTTTTCCTTGCCTATTTACTGGACGAGTTGATGTTATATGTTATATGTATTTATAAATCATTCAAAAATGTAGCAAAAACATTTAGCATAATGTTTTTTTGTGATTGTGCAAGCAACGAGTATGTTATCTTCACCCCGCGTACCGGGTACGAAGGACCCGGGACGCCATAACCAGCTCGACATAGTTAGTGAGGAATGCAATAACATATCAATACTGATTTTGTGTGTTTTTCATGTTAGCTCAAGATCTGTATGATCCATGTTTCATGCGCCGTATTTTCCAGGTGACGTATTTTCTATGCGCCGTATTTTCCATGCGCCGTATTTTCCAGGCGCTGTATTTTCTAGACGCCGTAATTTCGGTGCCGTAATTTCGATGCCGTAAATTCCGCACCGTATGTTTTGCGCCGTATTTTCGTGCGCCGTAATTTTCTTCGCCATATTTTTCTAGAACCCATGAAAACATCTCTAAAAAATTCAATTTTTGCAAAATATAAAAATATTCTATTCAAATTATATTTTATTCAAATATGGCGCCAAATTTCAAAAACTATTATTCCAATACAATACTTTATGAGTAAATATTTGAAAAACGAGGTTGATGGAATAAAAAAAAAGTTTAAAAAAGTGAGTAAATCAGTTGATAAATATTTTTAGTAAGAATGACATTGGCAACGTGGCAATGCACCAAAATTCAAATTCTCCAGACAAATAATCAAACATATTGTATGATACAATACTTACTAATGAATTTATGATTCATACAAAACTTCTTCTTTTGTTACATTTTCTGTTGAATTGAAAATGAGAGCAATCAAAAAAATAAAATAAATATTTTTTTGAGCGTGGGAAGAGTTTTTATACTTATTACAGTCATCATAATTTCACTTACTACACCCTGTTCCTTAATGATAATTCAAGAGGTGAGGTTTCACGGAACTTGGGGAAAAGTGAGACTATTTTTTTTTTTTTTTGCTTTCTACAGTGTCAAGTGGCTTCCTAAGAATTCACCTTGTTGGAATTGAAAACTACCGCTTCAAAAACCTTCATGTTGCATAGAAATCACGATCATTGAGGAGAAAAAAAAATCTTATGTTTTTTAAATTATGAGAACTTTCTCAGGATATGAAAGTGTCCTATTGTCTCATCTTTTACGGGAACCATGCCTCGACGCTTTCTGGATCAAACTACCTCCTAAAAAAATTACCAAGACTACCTAAACAAATTTACTTCATAAATTTTCATGTAGGCTCAATGGACACGCCAATTACAAAAAAAGTTAACCCGTCATTTTAATCTAATTAAAGAAACAATTGACAAACGGAGATGATGTGCTCTGATGATGATTTTTTTTTACTTTTTTTTATGTTTTCATTCTCTATTGTCCTAAATTTAAAAATATTTGGTAATTTTGAAATTTATTATCCCAGCGTCTGAAGGGTTAATTTCAAGTATATTTTTAAATCCACCTACTTTTCTTCACCTTACACAATTCAATAGGTGGGCAGTTTTTGAAAAAAAAAATTTTTTTTTTTTTTTTTTAAAGCTTAAAAAGCTTTAAAAAGCTTAAAAAAGTTATTAAAAGGTTAAAAAAAGGTTTATAAAGTTAAAAAAAAAGCATAAAAAAGGTTAAGAAAGTAAGCTTAAAACTTAAAAAAAAGTTTTTTTTTTCTGGTGTAAATATTCAATCTAAAAAGTTCAAGTTCAAAAATGCCCATCTACTAAAGTCAAACATTTCAAATCTCTCACTTCCCTCTTAAACTTCCCTAACAACAACTCCATGTCATAAATAATTTTCGTTTTTTTTTCATAAATTTTCAAATATTCCTGTCAACTTTGTCTTTGTTAAGTTGGTGTAGACCGCCAATTTTCAAAATTTATGTGATAATAATCACTACCACCGGAAGACAGAAACTGACGAAAACGTATATTAAAAAAACTAGTCAGAATTCTTCAAAACTCACCTTAAAACCTCCGTTTTAAGTTTTTATGTTTAAATTACCATCATACAAGTTGATTTTTTTGACAAAAAAAAATAATTCAACAATCATATAAAAAAAAACTTGTTAGTTGAGTTTCCCAAATATGATGAAATGAGGGGTAAAATTTTTTGATGCCCAGATTTGGGGATGTTTAACCCTTCCGAAAAAGTGATACAGAGTTGAGATTTGATAAAATGGGAGGAGTCAATAGACTTAAAAAATGAAAAGATTAGATCTGGATATAAAATTTTGAAAAAAAATATATAAAATTTGGTAATTTTTTTTAGTAATTTAACTGGGCTATAAAAAAAAANTAAAATGGGAGGAGTCAATAGACTTAAAAAATGAAAAGATTAGATCTGGATATAAAATTTTGAAAAAAAATATATAAAATTTGGTTATTTTTTTTAGTAATTTAACTGGGCTATAAAAAAAAATTTTTTTTTTTTTTAATTTTTTTTGATTCCCACTGATTCCTGAAATCTAAAGAAATATTAGAGGATTTAAGAGTCGGCGATTAATTTTGAAAAAGATAATGCTTCTTGATGAAGTTGTTATTTTATNAAATATAAAATTTGGTAATTTTTTTTAGTAATTTAACTGGGCTATAAAAAAAAAATTTTTTTTTTTAATTTTTTTGATTCCCACTGATTCCTGAAATCTAAAAAAATATTAGAGGATTTAAGAGTCGGCGATTAATTTTGAAAAAGATAATGCTTCTTGATGAAGTTGTTATTTTATTGAGTTGCTTGAGGCAACGGAAGATTCTGATTGGTCCTTAATTTGTCGACGTCAAGAATAAGTTAAATTACATACACGGCATTGTTATAAAATATGAAATCTAATCCTTAGTTGCTTCTGGTTCTTAAATTTTCATCTTCATTTTGCTTCCACTTCTATAGATATAGTTTTTTGAGTGTAAAAATTTAAATTTCCCACAATTTTATCAATACGAAACACTACCAAAGCGTTCCACTAATTTGAAAACCCTGCGGAGATATTATATAAAAAAAAAAATGAAACTCAACCTGCTGAGCTCATCAAAAATTCATGATGAGGAAGATGAAACCCATGAAAATGAGAATTCACTCCTTCCTTGCCCGCGGGCTTATTTGAATTTTTTTTTTCTCTCCCGTAACATAATTGACTCCATGCAACACTTACAGGAGCCAATCAGAGCAATTCTTTATAAATCTATAGTCATTTCATGTAAAAGATGAGCTATGTGAAGGTATAAACTTGATATAACCAATGAAAACTCTTTATTCTTCTAGATCTTATATTTGGAAAGAAAAAACAACTTATTAATAAAATTTCATTGTTACAAAATTTTACGAATGTATTAACCTTTGACCTGTTTGAACTCTTTTTGAGTATCAATTTACAAAATGAGTAAAACGCTACTGGAACTTTTTGAACCAGATTTNTATATTAACCTTTGACCTGTTTGAACTCTTTTTGAGTATCAATTTACAAAATTAGTAAAACGCTACTGGAACTTTTTGAACCAGATTTTATAGAAATATGATCAAGTTTTTGAAATCTGAACCAATCAGGTTCATATTTTGTAGGGATTTTTTTACTTTTTTTTTTTATCAAAATTTAAGGTAGACCCTTAAGGGATTTGTTCTTGGAGTATAAAATTGTGGTACAAAAACNTTTTTTTTTTATCAAAATTTAAGGTAGACCCTTAAGGGATTTGTTCTTGGAGTATAAAATTGTGGTACAAAAACCTTACCTCTTGGACAAGTACAATCATAAGTGAGATTTCCAGTTCGTCTGCATGTCCCTCCATTGTTGCAAGGGGAGGGGGCACAAGGGATGAAACGAGACTCACATCGAGACCCTGTGTACCCTTCATTACACTTACACCTGGAAACACAACAAAAAAAAATTATAACAATAGAAAATACTCTGAGAGACTAGTTTTTCGACCAAATTACACGTCAGGGTGAATAAGATTATCAAATCTGTTCAAATGAGTTTTAAATTCGTTAAAATTCGATAAATTCGAATAGTAAATTCGAACCTACTAAAATGATTTTTTGTCATTTCTAGTAATTTTTTTATAATTTTTTGTTGTAAATTTGTCTTAGAACTAAATGTGTTATAAAATTTTTTAACAAGTTAAGGTTTTTCACCAATTAGATAATTTTGATGTGATTACAATTCGACAAATTCGAATAGTAAATCCGAACCGACTGAAGCGATTTTTGTCATTTTTAGTAATTTTTTGTGATTTTTTTATTATAATTTTTGGTTGTAAATTTGTCTTAGAAACAAATAAGTTATAAAATTTTTTAACAAATTAAGGTTTTTCACCAATTAGATAATTTTGATGTGATTACAATTTAACAAATTCGAATAGTAAATCCGAACCGACTGAAGTGATTTTATTAATTTTTTTGTCATTTCTAGTATTTTTTTTTTTTTTTCATATTTTTTGTGTTATTTTGTTGTAGAAACAAATGTATTTTAAAAATTTTAACAAATTGAGGTTTTTCATCCATTAGAACATAATTTTGATGTAATTAAATCTNCAAATGTATTTTAAAAATTTTAACAAATTGAGGTTTTTCATCCATTAGAACATAATTTTGATGTAATTAAATCTAATCTACCTGATTTAATGCGCTAAACCTTGACAGCGAAGCAAAAAAAAAATTTTTTTTTTGTCATTACTATTGTTGTAAATTTTAATACTAATGTTGTAGAAATGATCCTTAACAAAAATTTTTATATTCAATGTGTTCAAATCTCCGCTGAGATTATTAAAATGATACACCAAAACCTCTAATTAACGTTTTNATTTTATATTCAATGTGTTCAAATCTCCGCTGAGATTATTAAAATGATACACCAAAACCTCTAATTAACGTTTTTTTCATCAGTAACTCAATAGATCAAAATGACGAAGCAGAACTCATTTAAAAATGAAATCCTTCAAATTTAAAAAGAAGCGGCAAAAAATGATTCCAACCAAATTGTTAAAAATTTTCAAAAGAATAATAAGACAGATAAAAAAAAAGATTTTTTATCATTAGGCGCCATTTTCTCTTATAACCGTTAATTAATTACTCCAACCAGACACATTAAATATGTTGTAAGTTGTATAAAACGAGTTGGGTAGGTATTCGTAAGTTAAACAAAAAAAATCAAACTGACTAGCTAATTTTAACATTAGAAAATGATACAGAGATGAAACAGAGATGAAACAGAGATGAAACAGAGATTAAAAAATTTTGTTAAAAATTAAAAAAAAAAAATTTTTTTTTTGTCTCATTTTACCCCATAAGTCGTTCCTGACGGAATTTTTAAACCTCCCAGACAGTCGAAACACCTCAAAACGTCTTAACACACGTGCACTTTTCATTCCATAAGATTTTATCCAGGTGTNCCCAGACAGTCGAAACACCTCAAAACGTCTTAACACACGTGCACTTTTCATTCCATAAGATTTTATCCAGGTGTTTTACTTTGAAGTTTCCCTACTCCTACCCCTACAGCCTAACAACCCTAACAACCTAACAACCCCAACCCCNGTGTTTTACTTTGAAGTTTCCCTACTCCTACCCCTACAGCCTAACAACCCTAACAACCTAACAACCCCAACCCCAACCCTCCTCAAATTTAATACAATTTATGTAATTTCATATTATGTAACAAAACTGAAATTATGTTTCCGATGTATAAAATACATTGTTTGGTACACGCCAGTGACCTTAGACAGAAAATAGGTTTGATTATAATTTGTAGAGTTAACGAGTAACCACGTTGTGATTGGTGGTTGGAGGGATATATAGAAATCAGGAAATTCACTACGTCGCCGCACGTAACGTACGCCGTTTGTTGTTGAGATTAAAGTTGTATAGATAGGTTAGAGTCCATGACAATGAGAGTAGCTTCCGGTGGCAAGTGTGTTAATCATTTAATAAGAGAGATTAATTAACCAACAACGGACAAACCACAAGTGAGCTATTGTTTTAAAAATAAATAAAAAGTTCAAGAGTAACCGCTACTCCTCCTGTCAAGTGGTATTGATTGGGTAAGACGCAAGGGTCAATGAGCTTTTATTTTATTGGCCTACCGCAGCGTACGTAACGTAGCCCAGTGAGCAGTTAAGATCAAAATAGAACTAATAGGTTCCATATTCAACATAGTTTTGATGAGTACGTTTAGTTTTGGTTGAGTCAGAATAAGTTGACTCACGAGTCGATGAGTCATCAGTGACTCCATAGAGTCAGAGCCGCTAATTTTTAAGAAACATTAAGTCATGACAGAGTAATTCCCTCCATTGGAGCTGTTTATGCTTGAGTCAGAGTCAGGTGACTCATGAGTCATGACTGTGATTCAATGAGTCAATGCTAAAGTCACGATTCAGTGACTCTAAAATCTAACTAATCGTATGAATTTTATGATAAATTGTATATTAATAAATTTTGTAATATTATGAGTCACTAGAAGTCGATAGATGGATTGAACAGAGAGTCATCACTGATGACTCTCTGTTCAATCCATCTGACTCATGACTCATCAGTCACATGAGTCACATGAGTTACGATGTAAAGAATCCCAATTTTGGACTGATTCAGTAAGATAAGCCAATTCCTATTGTAAGTAACTCGTTGACTCACTTCTAATGTAAATCACGAAGTTTGAGTCAGAGTCAGGTGACTCAATGAGTCAGAGTTGATGGTTGTCTAGAATTCATGAATATTTTTAACTTTAACTTATGTGTAAATGAAAATCTTCAACTTAACTTAGTAATTGAGTTACAACTGAGTCACATTGATTGAACAGAGAGTCATAAGTCACTTGACCTAGGGTCATGACTCAATGACCTCTAATTTTCTATTGAGTTAAGAGTCACAAAAATAAAGTGACCCTCAACCAATAGTTGAGTTAGAGTCGGAGTTAAGTGAGTCCGAGTGAGGGTCATGTGACTCACGAGTCATAAATTTGAGTCAATAGTAATCATTGTAATCAGCAGAACATAATTTCACTAAANTCGTAATCAGCAGAACATAATTTCACTAAAATGAAAACGTAACGCAGTTAACAAGCAAAGTATATCTATTCCCTGCGTTTGAAATTTGTATCTGTAATTTGAATTTGCCGCAAAAAAATTATTTTTTTTCAAAGTTCAAGGATAAACCGCGGTTATATTTGGTCGAGTGACAAATGAAGTTGAGCTAGTAATGATAATTAGAAGACATTCTTTGNAGAGTCGGAGTTAAGTGAGTCCGAGTGAGGGTCATGTGACTCACGAGTCATAAATTTGAGTCAATAGTAATCATTGTAATCAGCAGAACATAATTTCACTAAAATGAAAACGTAGCGCAGTTAACAAGCAAAGTATATCTATTCCCTGCGTTTGAAATTTGTATCTGTAATTTGAATTTGCCGCAAAAAAATAATTTTTTTTCAAAGTTCAAGAATAAACCGCGGTTATATTTGGTCGAGTGACAAATGAAGTTGAGCTAGTAATGATAATTAGAAGACATTCTTTGAACTAATGAAGAAATTCAAAAGGCGTGATTCCGGTCATTCTATTCGTTGTTGTAATCATCAATTAACCCAAACTTACGAAGGGTCAGGTCAACTTTTTTTCCGTTAACGCTTCGAAAGTGTTACACTTTCAATTAGACTATTGTTATGTAAAATATAAAAAATTTTGGAACATCTGTTGCTTTTGAAGCCCTTTTTTGAATAATCAAAGGACCCTTTGGAAACAAAAAATTCTAACAATAAAGAGACCCTTTTGACCCTTGGAACACAACCCTAAACTCAAAATCTCTGAACCTTCTTTTACATAATTGTCAAAATCAATTCACTTTTTCATATCAGAAATCTCTAACGGTTATTTAAATCTATGCGCCACGTGACTTCATCTAATGAGCAACAGCTGAGAGATCAATCTTAAAACTGTGGGAAAATTCAAAAATTTTATAAAAATTCACATACAGGTTTTTCGATTTCTCAATATCTGCAAATGGAATTTAATAAGATGGTTTATTGAGTACATTGAGGGTTAATTTTTTGAAAAAAAAAAAAAAAAAAAAAATTCAAAATTTTATTCATTGCCGCTAAATTCAAAATATAAAGTTTAATGCTTATTTTGCTTCTACATTCATCAGACATTTTAATTTTATATTACTTTATTTTATATATTTCATTTTGTTATGCTTTCAATTGTTGCCTGACTACATTATTGGCTGGAAAGCTCACGAAATCACGAAATTTCGTTTTTCCACTTAATTTCTCTCAATTTAAAACTCCATTGTTGTTCCCATTGTTTCTCATTAGTAAGACTAAGGGTGTAAAAATGGTCAAAGTGGGTTATTTATTCACTTCTGATGTTCTCCTTAGACCGAAAAAAAGTTATTTGAAGAACAAGAGGATTGAGTTAAAGAACAATGGAATTATTATGATGCAACAGCAACAATGAAAAAAAAAATTTTTTTTTATTGTTGCAAGGTGAGAAAAGTGGGAATCCGTAGACTCATTTCCTTTTCACAAATGCTTTGGTTGAAAGTTCCAAAATAAAATTCAATTTGAAATCCCGCATTTGTGAATTTTTAACAATAGGTATAAAAATTAACACTCATTGATCCAACTGTGTTAACAATACACTTAAAATTTTTGAAAATTTTCAAAATTTTCAAAATTTTCAAAATTTTCAAAATTTTCAAAATTTTCAAAATTTTCAAAATTTTCAAAATTTTCAAAATTTTCAGAATTTTAGAAATTTTTCAATATTGACTTACTTGTAAGATCCATAAAGATTTTGACAAGAACCATGTACGCATGCGTCCTTTTGGAGACATTCGTTGATATCAGTGACACAGTTGGGCCCTTTGAAACCCTCGTCACAGACACATCTATATCCTCTCGGTGACTCATCAGGGATACAATTTGCTTCATTTTTACATGGTGAACTTCCACTAATTGAGCATTGGTCAATAATTTCACAAGTTTTTCCACGGTAACCATTTGCGCATGTGCATGTGTATTCTTCAATTGTTGTTAATTTACAAACTCCATTATTTGTACAAGGTGATGATTGACAGGCATTTGGTACTTCCAATTCACAAAAAGATGAAGTAAAACCAACAGGACAGGCACATTCAAAAGTTGGCGCTGCTTTTGGTTTGAATACAACCCGACAAGAACCGCCATGTTCACAACGATTTTGTGAAGAGTGACAAGGGTTAGGATACTGACAGTATTCACCTACATACGTAGATGGGCATCTGTAAAAATACAAAAAAAAATATTCAAAAAAATATAACTTTCATCAGAAATTATTAAATTTGAAAATCTTCCCGCGCCTTTACATCACTTCAATGACAATAATAATAAATTTATAGCAAAAAAATAAATCATTTGTTTCATACGTCCTAAGGCATGATCAACTAACCGCAAAAATTCAAAAAAAAAAAAAATTCACACACCGGACACTCTGCGGTTAAGTAGTAGTGGTGTAAAAATAAAAAATTACAAATTCAAATACTATTTTTCACTCAAATTAAATCAGGTCAGGAGAATAATTTTTGTTAGGACTTTTTTGGTTATTTTTTTTTTTATAAAGGCAGGATTATTCGGTTAACCAAAGATTTCCCTCAAAAATGTCTCCATTACTTTTCATTTTATAATAGTATAAAATTTTGTACAGAGATTACCATATTTTTGCATCCCATGTAATCGCCAATTTTTATATCGATGAAAAAGTTAAAAATATCAAAAAAAAATTTTTTTGTCAATTTAGAGATATAAAACATAATAATATAAATATAATATAATATAATATAAAAATATAAACTAAAATAAAATAATTTTTTTACAATATTCAAGTAGAGGGTAGTAATTAACACAAATTATTTTTTGTTAATTTAATCTATAAAATTATGAACAAAGTCTTAAAATTGTTTGTCCGCTAACTTTATACCCTCTACTTCTCTTTAAGTAAATGCGCATGCTTAGTCTCAATATTTTGTGTATAAATATATAAAAGTTTATATTTGAATGATTCATCTTCATTTTTCATTTTTTGGTATTTTTTTTTGCAAATTTCGCTCACTCGTACCCGCCGTCTTGCCCATACCTGCACCCGCACCTGCACCTGCACCCGCACCCACCAAACGCTCCCTTAGCACACACACAGTTAAGTTTATCGTTTTTAGTTGATTTTTAATTACTACAAAAAAATTTTTTTTTTTTTTCAAATTTTACAATTATAAAAGGATATACAAGGATGAAAAAAATAATACCCCTGTATGAAATCCAAATTCGTCTATAATTAAAAATTAGAACGGACGATTTCCTCATTTCTGGTAAGAAAGATAAGAGTAAAGAGACTCTTCTGTGGTTTCCTATTGGTTCGAAAAAGGCTCCAAATTAGAAAAATGACAAGTTATCAAAAGACAATTTTTCTTGTTGGATTTTCTTCTCGTATGTATTAAATTTTTTTATATAGTTTTTATGGACCGGAGCGTGGGAATGAAGTTTTGTAAAACCGAGAACACATGTATAGGGTGATAAGACCAAAAAAGCGAGTCAATTGTTATCTGGGGTAAAATGACATCTCTAGGGATGTATGAAACATCTCATGTCGTTGACTCAATGAGACATTTTTACAAATACAAATTCAAAATCAGAGAGTTATAATAATACGTTTACGTCCGGTTTTCCAATTTTTCAAAGAGGAATTCTTCTTAATCAATATATAATGTCAAGAGGTCTTTAAACTAATACTCTCTGACAAGATTTGTGCCAAAATACTATCAAACAATGAGTCTATTTGTTTAATTAAACAAAATTTTTCAGAAATACAAATAAAAAAAGATTTTTTTTAATGAAAATATTAAGAAATATCTTAAGAAACAATAAAAAACGAACGGACGGACGGACATTACAAAAATTGTGTAACCCTCTCTAGTTCCGCTGGTCGCGAAAAAAAAAAATTTTTTTTCAATTAAAAAAAAAATTTTTTTTTGTGTAATACAATAAAATCTATTGAAATGTAAAAAAAAAATTTTTTTTTAATTTTCATTTTTTTGAGTTAATAGATACACCTTTATGATCATTTGTATAAATTTGGTGGGAATATTTGAAAAAGTGAAGATACACTGATGATGATGTTGATGGATGGGGTGTGATGAAGAGATGGAGTGAGATAATTTGTAATCAAAACAAGATTAACTGATGAGAGGTTTTGGTAAGAAAATTATATGAGGATTTTAGGCTTATATAACCAGGGGGGAAGAGGGGGGAAGATTCAAAATTAAGTTGTCACCCATCTGCCAAAATTCAAAGAAGAAAAAAAAATTCATAAAGAAAATATCATCTTCAGAACCAACAAACCGTAAAATCTACTCATCATCTTTGGAATTAAAACCAACCAATCAGAAAGGCCCACTGTACTTGATCCTATCATTAGCCTTTCCTTCCCACCCCCTCTTCTCTGAAAAATTTGTAAATTCATTCTTGCTTTTCAGCAATAATGAGAGGCAAATTCAAAATTTTGCTAAATGGACACTTTCAACTGTACATACATGTGATATGTTCAAACATCAAATTTTAATGGTGCTACTCATAGGGGAAAAATTTTTAAGTTGAAAATATGTTCAGTATGGTTAGACACGCGGTAGTTTGAAAAATTTATGGTTCAAATAGTAAAAAAAAAATTTTTTTTGAAAAAAAAAAAAATTTTTTTTTTGTTTAAATGACAGGGTTGAAAATTTGCGCCAAAGTGTGAAATTTTGAATAATTTTGTAACCAAATACCATAACAATTGAGTATAGACACGCTCAGAAAGAACCGCTCAAGTTCAAGGTTTTTGCACATGGATTTATCACATTATTTATTGGTTAACCATAAAACAACATCAATGTGAGGTTTTGCAATAAAAACATTCTGCACGATTTTTGCAAGCACTTAAGAAAAAAAAAATTTAGATTTGAGTACTAACAGAAATTATTACATAGCAACATATTTTTTTTTTTTGAATTTTTAATCTTAAAACAAGAAAAAATTCGGTGCAAGATGAAATTTTTTTATTTTATTTGTGCAATATAAGAATACCGCGTACTTTTATAAAAATGATGATTTATTTGGTTTATTTTTTTTTTAATTTAGTTTCTAAATTCAATATTTTTGATGAATTTTTTTGTTTAATTTATAAATTCATTAAGAAACTTGAACAAAAAAAAATAATACATTATTCCAAATCTTATAATTTTTTATGGGAGGGGCTTAGAAGCTGTTTGTCTAGTTTATAAATTTTCTAACTGGACTTGAACAAACTTCATATGAAATATACGAAAAACAACTACTAACTAGTCTTGACATCAAGTAGAATTTTTTTTCAGAATTTTTTTTTTCAGAATTTTTTTTTCAGGATTTTTTTTCTACCCTTCATATGAAATTTTTTTTTTGTACCAAAATCAGAGAAAGGGTTAGAAGGTGGCTGGAGTATGGTCTTGTGCCAGTGTTACTGGAGAGCACGAGTACACCTGCGACTTTGGAATCTACCAATCACAGGTGGTAAGCGAAGATTTCATTTTCAAAAAAAAAAAATTTTTTTTTTACCATTACTGTAGGGTAGGGTAAGAATCTTGTTTCAGAAAAATAGAAAAAAAAATGAAGAAAAAAAAAGTAGAAAGGGTTGAAGGACAATAGGATTTTTCTTAAGTGTGATTTCAATTTTTTTCAATTTTTTTTTNGATTTTTCTTAAGTGTGATTTCAATTTTTTTCAAATTTTTTTTTCTTCTCTGTCATATTTCATAAAAGTCCTGACCCTGTCAAATTTTCAATTTGTTGATGCTCGAAGCTAAGGTTCAAATAACTAGTTCCTGATTGGTTCAATTTGAATTTTTGTATTTTTTTTTTATCTAACTCTNAAAAAAAGTAGAAAGGGTTGAAGGACAATAGGATTTTTCTTAAGTGTGATTTCAATTTTTTTCAATTTTTTTTTCTTCTCTGTCATATTTCATAAAAGTCCTGACCCTGTCAAATTTTCAATTTGTTGATGCTTGAAGCTAAGGTTCAAATAACTAGTTCCTGATTGGTTCAATTTGAATTTTTGTATTTTTTTTTTATCTAACTCTNCGAAGCTAAGGTTCAAATAACTAGTTCCTGATTGGTTCAATTTGAATTTTTGTATTTTTTTTTTATCTAACTCTACCGATGTCATGTATAAGAGCATAATCCGTAAGTCACAGCGGGTATTTTGAAATTTCCATATAAATTCAAAAAATTTATATCATTTTTTTCTGGTTGTAGAGCTGGTTGAAAACATGGTCGACTGTCGTAAATTAGGATTAACTGGTGAATGATTTATAGCTCACGGGTATAAGGGTGTGTGTGATACTTGAGTAGTTCCGGACTGATAGAAAAACTTGAAATTGATTTAAATCTCATGTTTNTATAAGGGTGTGTGTGATACTTGAGTAGTTCCGGACTGATAGAAAAACTTGAAATTGATTTAAATCTCATGTTTCCCTCCAAAAAAATGAGAAAAAAAAAATTTTTTTTTTTTGTTTTTAAACACAATGGAACAAGAAATAAAAAAATTGAAGAAAAAACTATATAAAAAAACTATTAAANTTTTTTTGTTTTTAAACACAATGGAACAAGAAATAAAAAAATTGAAGAAAAAACTATATAAAAAAACTATTAAAACACCGTGTATTGAATAGAAAGAAAATAGTTCCGAAATTTTTTTGTAATTGGCGCTTTTCGATGTTAAGCCATATTTATACATTATATTCTTCTAGTACCCTCAAGCATTAAATATTATAATATTTTGCAAAGTTTTTGTTATAGAAAGTAGTAAATTAGAAGAGAAAAACTCTGCGTTTGCGCATGAGTACACCAGACATTGATAACATGTAGGCTCAGCGTTAAGTAACAATAACAAACAAATTAAACATAGCGTTTACTTTTTATAACTTCTTTATAATTCATAAGTTCATTATAATTTATATATATTATATAATTTCATTATAATTATTAAAATTTCTATATATTATATAATTTCATTATAATTATTATAATTTCACTATAATTTCTATATATTATATAACTTCATTATGATTCCTATAATTTTGTGATCTCATACTTCCTGTTACGACAAAATTTCCACTTTTTCATGGAACTAAAGCCGGATTCATACTTTNATTTTGTGATCTCATACTTCCTGTTACGACAAAATTTCCACTTTTTCATGGAACTAAAGCCGGATTCATACTTTTCGTTTTCTTCTCGTTCTTAAAGGTAAAATACAATAAAATCCTTAAAACAACATTTTTTTTGTACATAAGATACATTTGATACCATTTGCACAGTTTATATAANATTTTGTGATCTCATACTTCCTGTTACGACAAAATTTCCACTTTTTCATGGAACTAAAGCCGGATTCATACTTTCCGTTTTCTTCTCGTTCTTAAAGGTAAAATAACAATAAAATCCTTAAAACAACATTTTTTTTGTACATAAGATACATTTGATACCATTTGCACAGTTTATATAACNACAATAAAATCCTTAAAACAACATTTTTTTTGTACATAAGATACATTTGATACCATTTGCACAGTTTATATAACAATAATTTAGAGAAAACACAAATTTTTTTACAATATAATGGATAAAAAAGTTAGTAAATTGCCTATTAAAAACCAAAAGAAAATTTTTTAAATGGAAGAATATAATTGAAAGAAATTTTCTTCAGTTAAATCTTTAGCATATTTTTTAGAAAATGAATGAAAAACACAAAAGTATATATATATTATATAATTTCCTTATAATTTTTACAATTTCTGTATATTTTATAATTTCACTATAATTTCTATATATTATATAACTTCATTATCACTCCTATAATTTTATGATCTCATACTTTTTACTACGACAAAGTTTCCACTTTTCTATTAAGCTAAAGCCGGATTCATACTTTCCATTTCCTTCTCATTTTTAAAGGTAAAATACAATAAAATTCTTTAAAAAAAAATTTTTTTTTTTGTACATAAGGTACATTTTATATCATTTACACAATTTATATAGGAATAATTTAGAAAAAAAAAAAAAATTTATACAATATAACGGATAAAAAAGTTAGTACTAAGTTAGTATAAAGTTAGCCCATCAAAAACCAAAAAAAAAAAATTTTTTAATGGAAGAATATAATTGAAAGAAATTTTCTTCAGTTAAATCTTTAGCATATTTTTTAGAAAATGAATGAAAAACACAAAAGTATATATATATTATATAATTTCCTTATAATTTTTACAATTTCTGTATATTTTATAATTTCACTATAATTTCTATATATTATATAACTTCATTATCACTCCTATAATTTTATGATCTCATACTTTTTACTACGACAAAGTTTCCACTTTTCTATTAAGCTAAAGCCGGATTCATACTTTCCATTTCCTTCTCATTTTTAAAGGTAAAATACAATAAAATTCTTTAAAAAAAAATTTTTTTTTTTGTACATAAGGTACATTTTATATCATTTACACAATTTATATAGGAATAATTTAGAAAAAAAAAANAATTTCCTTATAATTTTTACAATTTCTGTATATTTTATAATTTCACTATAATTTCTATATATTATATAACTTCAGTATCACTCCTATAATTTTATGATCTCATACTTTTTACTACGACAAAGTTTCCACTTTTCCATTAAACTAAAGCCGGATTCATACTTTCCATTTCCTTCTCATTTTTAAAGGTAAAATACAATAAAATTCTTTAAAAAAAAATTTTTTTTTTGTACATAAGGTACATTTTATATCATTTACACAATTTATATAGGAATAATTTAGAAAAAAAAAAAAAAAATTTATACAATATAAGGGATAAAAAAGTTAGTACTAAGTTAGTATAAAGTTAGCCCATCAAAAACCAAAAAAAAAAATTTTTTTAATGGAAGAATATAATTGAAAGAAATTTTCTTCAGTTTATGTTCAGCATATCTTTAGCATATCTCTAGCATATCTTTAGCATATTTAGTTCATCTTTAGCATATTGTTTAGAAAATGAGTGAAAAACGGAAAAGTATGAATTTCTCCTTAAAATGCAGACGGACGTACGTACGGACGGACGGACGGACGGAGCATAAAACCCTCTTCCAGTTCCATTGTCCATTCGGTTAAAACATTTTTAGCTGTTTTTTGTTCCTTGGAAGCACCAGAGGTGGGTGTGTTGGTCTGTATTTTAAATTCCAAAACACACCCTCTATACCCTTAGATATCCCTGGACTCATATCCCTTTGAATTTAGTAAAAAAAATGAAGTTGAGTGTGGCTGTGGGGTGGTTTATAACCTTGAGAGTAAATCGTGGGAACGGGAGACAAGAGGCTAGGACTATGGAGGACTTCGGAAGACACATGTTCATCCTGCTGGGGAGAGATGAAACAGACCTTGGCTCCTTCCTTCAACCATCACTACATGTGTCTCAAATTGCCCCAAACGCAAGAATATTAAATATATGACTCAAAATTTATCTTTGTTTTTATATAACCTCATCATCAGAAGAACCACCACTACTTTGATGGGACTCTCTGGAACATCATCAAAAGAAGGAACTATATAATTTACCACCCTTAGAGTTAACTAAATTTCAAGAAATCATAGCTTAGTAATTTAATATGGTTTTTAAATACCCGATTCTAAGTCTAATGAGTTTTAATTATACATTTGAGCTTCCTAGAACTCATTCTCTATGAGTAATAGTGTAGACGGGAATTTATCAAAAAGATTTGAAAAATTTGATATTACATGGATATAAATGTAGCTTTAGTGAAAATAATTTGAAAATGTAATTTGAACTGTAGCTATTAGATAGTTAGCGTTTATATTCAACTCGAAAAGTTGTAAAAATTTTTTTTTTTTTTTTTTTTTTGAATTTTAAAAATTTTGTTTAAATTTAAAATTGGAATCAAAATAAGTTCGGTTTTTGTTGGGTATTATTAAAATGCGCAACTTTTGTGACCTTGCGCATTCTTGTAGGTAAGGTGTTTTTTTGGACATAGAAAGAGTTTTAATGTAACAATTTCAGCTAATATTATAATTTTTGAAATGCCCATCTATTAGGGCGCGCGCATGCGCAAAAAATGTGTAGTTTTAGTAACACTCGCTGTTACACTTTTGTTTCCTAAAAAAAAAGTATAAATTTTTTTTTTACTAATTCAAAATTTTTCATTGCGAAAACGGGAGGATTTTCAAAAGAATTTCATTAAACACTTTTGCTTATATGTTGTTGATTAATGAAGAATTTTTTGTCTTTATAAAAAAATTTGTGCAAAATTTTATAAAATTTATTTAAAAAATTTTAATAAATTATAAAAAAAAATGTCATTTTTTATAATTTTGTACAAATTTTATAAAGTTATAAAGTCTATAAATGGAGTGCAAGTGGTGTAGTTTGGGTGTATTCATTTTTTTTTTATAATTTTTTTTTATAATTTTTTTTTTTTATAAATTTTTTTTTATAAATTTTTTTTTTATAAATTTTTTTTTATAAATTTTATGTAATTCTATAAATTTTTGAATTTTACATATAGCAATGCCAACTGCCTATTGAACCAAAAAACTCATTTACCATTTTCTGTTTTTTTTTTAAATTTAAAAACGGAGATGGGCAAAAAAAATTTTTTTTTTGTAAATTTTGTTTTTATAAAATCAAATTGTAATTAAAAATTTAACTTTTTCAAATTAGAATTTGCTAACTATAATTAATAATTTTGGCATTAAGCTTACCCAATGTCATTTCTCTGTCTACAACCCTTGACCCTTAGACTTCTACAAAAACTTGATAAGTTTTTGCCAACTTTGCAGTCATAAAATGAGTCAACATTAGCAAAAACTGTGTGAAAAAACATGCAAAATGTCATTCAACAGTTGAAAATTTTGCCATAAATTTTCTCCTGACCAATCACAAACACTCTCAACAGAAAGAGCTCAATTTGCAAAAAAAAAAAAAAAAAAAAAAAAAACAATAAAATAAATATTACTTACTCGCAATAAGACTCGCCAATNTTAAGCTTACTCAATGTCATTTCTCTGTCTACAACCCTTGACCCTTAGACTTCTACAAAAACTTGATAAGTTTTTGCCAACTTTGCAGTCATAAAATGAGTCAACATTAGCAAAAACTGTGTGAAAAAACATGCAAAATGTCATTCAACAGTTGAAAATTTTGCCATAAATTTTCTCCTGACCAATCACAAACACTCTCAACAGAAAGAGCTCAATTTGCAAAAAAAAAAAAAAAAAAAAAAAAAAAAAAAAAAAAAANCATTGAGCCCCATTTTTGCAAGGATTCGGTGAACATGACAATCCTACAAAAAAAAAAAAAAAAAAAAAAAAAAAAAACGAAAAAAAAATGTTAGTTTTCATAAATTCAATTTCATAAAATGAGTTCACAACTACCAAAAGGGTTTTATTCCTCCTCCCCTCAGTTTCCTGGATGAACCAATGAGAAGAATGCAGCAGGAAACATGCGCAACCGCAAATGAAATGCATTCTTAATTAGTCAGAGGATAAGGAATTACTCTCATTGGTCAATTCGGAAGCTTTTCCTTTCCCAGGGTTATACCTCTCTACCGGAAGTATACAAACTAAACTTCCGCCAAATTTAAAAACACTCAAAAAATTAATGCTAATTTTTTGTATAATATTTAAAAAAAAAAAAAAAAATTTTTTTTATCTCTTTACATTCTTTGTATAATTATTAATCAAACTGTACTTTTCCTTTATTTTTGACTTAGGAGTGATTTGATTGGTTGAAAAGTTAGATTTTTTCACTGTTGTGTTTAGATTAACACTATCGAAGAGACAACTATAAAAATCTTATGCTTACTTTACACTTTTTCAATATAAGTGATAAGGTTACATTAGGATTAAAAAGTGTATTTAAGTGTTCAATTTATTTAGTATGAAATGACGCAGTGTTGAGTGAAAAATAACATAGACGCTACTTTATTTCAAAATGCATCCCAAAATGGTGGTCTTGGTCATTTGAATTATTTTGAAAAAAGTATGTAATTTTGAAAAAAGTATGTAATTTTGAAAAAAGTATGTAATTTTGAAAAAATTATGTAATTTTGAAAAAATTTCTAAATGAATTTTTTTTATGAAGAAAATCTAAAATTTTAATTTTTCCTAAAAAAAAAATTTTTTTTTAATGATAATTTAATAATTTGTTACAAAAATTTTGAATTTGTTGTACATTTTCATAATAATATTTTCATATGTAGTGACTTAAAGTCAAGAAAAAATAGATCATTGCACAAAGTAACATTATTTATTTAGGTCTACTCGTCTGATCTCACTATCGTGCAGTTGTCTTTTTTTCTTTGATATTTTTTTTGCGGCAAACACGATTTTTAAAATCGTGTTTGCCACACAAATTTAAAAAAAAAGAAAAAAATTTTTTATCCGATAAAATTCCGACAATTTTTTTACGGTACAAAAAATACATTATTTTAGGATCATGAGGGGTTTGCATAGGTCGTTTTAATGAAAAAAAAAAAAAAAAAAATTTTTTTTAATTTATTGACAGTGCGGAAATGAAATAAATTTTCAAAAAAAGAAAGTTAATGGTTGATTTTACTTAGCATTTGATTGATTTTAGAGTTGATAAGGTAATCATTTTCCGGTGTGTCCAACATAAGTTACACACAAAGGGTACTTTTTGAATACGGAATGAAGGGGTCAGAAGCAGATGTGTTTTTGTAGAAAAACCAACGGCCATCATCTTTTTCTTTTCAGTTTTTCTGANGGGGGGGGGGGGGGGGGGGGGTCCTTAGAATAAACACTTGTGGCTCTCCACTCCCTTTTCCGTACATCTGCTCTGGCCGTTTTTTTTTTTTGCTTTTACGAAAACTGAGTCCCACGACCTCACTATGTACCCTTCCTACATAGAAAACACACACATGCTTATCTTCTTTAGATCAGTAGAAGAGGAGGAATTCACTGACAATGGGAATGGGATCCAGAAGGACTCAACGAGTATAGTACTAGTCATATACCCTTAAGGTAAACTATGAAAATATACCGAAATAAAAAGTGTTTGGTAGTTTTATCGAATAAAGTAGATGGGACGACGACATTTTTATTTGGATTAAGTTTTCATATTATGGTGCAAAAATATTAATTATTTAGTAAAATAGTATGGAAGTTACTTTTGCCATTCCCATCCCCACCCCCCGCCGTCCCTCCCGGTTACTTTAATCAAGGAAGCATCTTGTAAAAAAACAATTTTTTATATTACTATACACTGCAATTTTTGGAGAAAATTGTTCTCAGACTGTTGAATATTATGTTTTGAAAGAAAATTTGTTAATTAGAGGTATTTTTCAAAAAATTAAATCACAAGGATCAAATTAGGGACAAAATTAAAACATAATAAGTACTGTAAATTCATATTTTGGAAGATAATTTTGAGACGATATAATTTTAGAAAGTAATTCTAGAGATAAGTGAAGAATTATAACCCTAACAACCTAACAACCTTCTAAAATTTCAATTAATCATAATTAATCATATCTTNGGTAATTTTGAGACGATTAGAAAGTAATTCTAGAGATAAGTGAAGAATTATAACCCTAACAACCTAACAACCTTCTAAAATTTCAATTAATCATAATTAATCATATCTTTTGGTAGTTTGATCCTAGTAATTTTATTTTTCAAACGTAACCTACTATTTTTTGTATAATTTTTTGTGGAGAAAAAAAATTTTCTTGGCTTCTGAAAAAATTATTTTCAAAGCAACGAATTGCAATATTTTTTTTTGCGAGTTGGTTTAATTGTATTGTACACTGTACAATTCATGATGCGATAACTTTGTATTAATTGAGNTATTTTCAAAGCAACGAATTGCAATATTTTTTTTTTTGCGAGTTGGTTTAATTGTATTGTACACTGTACAATTCATGATGCGATAACTTTGTATTAATTGAGATATAATCTGGCCTTACAAACCTGAATTTTATCCTATTTTTGCAATATTTTTTTTCTTCGGTATATGTTATTAAGGGACTTTTTGTGTGAATCCTTTTAAAAATTCTCACCAAAACGTGTGAAATTTGAACATATGGTAGCAGACTATGAGAATATTAACCCTTCTGGTATCCCTATGGAACCAATTTTATACACTAAACGAAGTTCAGAGGTCAAGAGGTCAAATCTTTAGGGATTTATAATTTCTATTCATTTTGTCTATTCATAAACCTTCATTTCTCCCCCCATAATTCCCTTTATCAGTAAAGTTTGTAACGGGTTAATCTTTAAAAAATCTCCAGGGACACTTTATCACTTTTTCAGTTTAAACTTTGTAGTAAGGTCAAAGGAGGTCAAAGGAGGTCAAACTCTATTTTTTTAACTCTTCAAACTCGAAATTACGTTGAAAATTGACCGATTTTCACTTAAAATCAATTTTTTTTTTAATTTTATTATTAAATTCCCTAGAATTAATTTCAATATGTATATTTCACTAAATTTTAAATATTTTAAAACTTTCAAAATTTTCAAAGCTAACGTCATTTTGACTCACTTTCATTGTTGTACATAATCATTAGAATTAAAAAGGTTTTGTACAAGTTTTATTAGTACAATGAAACTGTCGATACTTTTCCCCAGGTAAATTATTGTCACAACCCAATTTACTTAAGTTTTTGAAAAAAATTTCCTTTGTTAAGTACATTTTTCAATTTTTGCTAAACAATTGAATTTATTAGACTCATAAAACTGTCAACAAAAACGAGACTCAAATTGAGTGTAAATGTACTTAAAGTTGAGTATGAAAGTAATTATTTGAAATTTTTTGAAAAATTCTAACAAAGCTGTCATCCAAACTCCTTTAACTCTTAAAGGTGTGAATTTTCTGTCAATAATACCTTTTGTATTTGAGATCCAACCAATGAGAATAAAGAATAAAATCCAAAATCCTGACATTCTATTGGTCTGTATGGAATTTCTCTTAGGCCGCTGCCTTGTCCTCCTTATCCAATCAAAATCTTTGGTCATATCAACACATTCCAAAAGTAGACGCAAACGCATGCGTTTTTTATAACTTTCTTTAACCTTTTTCACTTCATACTTTCACTATTTTCTTGAGCAAATTCTTTTAGAGAAAACTGAAAAATAACGCATACGCTCAAAAAAAAATCTAACAGTTGGTCAAAAACTGAATTTTGGGTTCTTAAAACTTTCACTTTTCACTTTATTTCCAAACTGTCAACGAATTAGATCCAGTTGAAGACCTGTGACGACGGATGATTGGCTAATGAAATTTTTGATAGCGTTTTTTCATTTCCTATTGTCATCAGATTGTATAATTGGTTCTTTCAACAAATATCTGAAACTATTGTGGGGGTCATTGACCTTTTGGATAGGTTTGACAAAAAAAAATTATATTAACCAACTGTTCCAGTTCTAGTCAAGTTCGAAAGTTGATCCTTTGTGAATTTTAGGTTGAAAAATAAGATTTTTTTTTGTCACTTGTGATGATTCGACATGGAGCTGTCCTCTCTGCTTGACCTGTGACAAGGTTACTAGGGTCAGAGGTGAGGTTGCCCTGGGGCTCTGGGCTCCTAGGTTGTGTAGGTTGTAGGTCGAAGAGATCTAGAGAAGAACTGGCTAGTGGTCGTTGGTTGGTGTTGTTGAGGGGGTCTGGTCCTCTGAAACAAGATGAAAAATTCATATAGAAACGAAATGAAAACCGCGAAAAAGTTCAAATTAATGATGAGACAACTAGAATTTAGTATTGTAGAACATCTTTTTATACCTATTATATAGTAAAAGTTGTTTCTCAAAAAATAGAAATTTTTTTGAAAACTCAAATTTTTTGAGTTGTTAGGTTGTTAGGTTCCTGTAAAATACTCATTTTTAGAAAAAAAATTTTTTTTTGAAAAAAAAATTTTTTTTTTGAAATGCCACTTGTCTGTGTGATTGGTTAAATCTCAACTTTGAAATGGATTTGATGTTTTTAGATAAAAAATATGAAATTAGTATGTGATTAACAAAATGTAGTATTTTTAAACCAATAATAATTATTGTGGAAGTTTAAGTTATGTGAGTTTTTTTTTAACCTGTGAGCTGCTGTACAGGGAAAAAAATTCTACTTTTATTCTACATATTAATTATTGGGAATTGTCATATGTTTAATGAATTTATTTTAAAATAATTGGAAGTTTTGCAGCCAATGGGAGTTAACAAATGAAAGTAAAGATCCAGAAGTGCTTGTAATTATGATATAATTGGATGAAATAATATGTAATTAAATTAACAAATTTTTTTGAATCAAATTTTTCGATTAATCTACTTTTTCCAAAAATATGCAATAGGTAGTCAATATACAAACATGGAAACAAGAAATATGAGGTGTAGATTCAGCCAACATATTGTTGTTTTATTTGAGATTTGAGATTTGAGAATGAATCTGATGTTTCATGTGAGCCAACTTTACACCACAAAACTTGAATTATATTTCAAATTACGCGCGCTCAATTTTTAATTATTAACATCCCCATGTTTGTTTTAGGAAAAGTGAGTTTTACATGAATAAAAGAGTTATGTTTAACATTTATAGACTAATTTATGTTAAATATACAACGTTTTCTGAATTTTTGTCAAAAATTCAAAATTTTGTCAAAAATTAAAAATTTTGTCAAAAATTAAAAATTTTGTCAAAAATTAAAATTTTTGTCAAAAATTAAAATTTTTGTCAAAAATTAAAAATTTTGTCAAAAATTAAAAATTTTGCCAAAAATTAAAAATTTTGTCAAAAATTAAAATTTATACAGACGGATAGGAACTAAAATAATATAGCCTCATTGGATATCCTATCTGTGGTAATAATGTACCAATGAGAGCCTTCTCTCCTTTGTCTTCTCCCTTTTAAACCTGAACAATAACAAAAAAATTACAAAAAAAAAACTGGAACCCCGGAGCAAATGCCTACGGAAATTTTTCATCCCTATCGGTATAAAACTTGATTTCAACTACATCTACCCTATGTTACAATGTTACTCCAGTGTTAAATGTTTCACAAAAGATCTGTTGGAGGAATAGAGAAACACACTAATAAGAAAGAGCACATAATAAGTCTTGATTGTTAAACATTCTGTTTTAACCTTGATTTTAAAATTATGAGAATTTATATTACTCAAAATTATCCATAGCAAGGAGGGTTAACAATTTTTCCTTTTAGTTTTTTGTTTTCTCGACTTTTAACTATCATATACTCTCGGATTAAATAGCTGTGAATACTAACTGCTCAAAAAAAAATTCAAATTTTAACCAAATTCTAGACATTTGCACGAAAATTTTTATTTAGGATAACAGAATATTTTTTCATAATCCAAAGTTAGTCGAATAGTTTGGTAAACCAAGCAAATTGTTTTTCATATGAACTTTTGTTAAAACGTAAGAATACGATTGACTATCACTCCAAAGGACTCAGGGAATTGAATTTTTTGACCAATCCTGTACAAAATTTTGTGAAATGGCCATGCCTTCGATCAGCTGCTTTTTAATTGACTCGACTGAATGAGTATGAATAATTTGTAATTTTAATCTAAAAAAATTTAACAAACTAATATTTTATGCAGTATATATTTTTGACTTGGATGAAAAATTGAACAATTCAATTTAGAACTTACATGGGATGTTTTGCCGTAACGTAACACTGGGTAAATTAGCTAATCCTAATTTTTTAACCAATTTAGCATGACTTTTCAAATCATGACCGGTGTGCCCCAACAACCAATCACTTAACTCCACACTAAATAACTGCAGTACAGATATCACAATATCGCCTGATGAAATTTTGAATATTTTACTTGACGCACTAAAATATATAATGTGTTCAATGAATCACTTCAATGAATCACCACAAAGAAAATCTCTTCTAAAGTGTGCAGATGTCAAGAATTTGGTTAAAATTTGAATTTTTTTGTGCGGTCAGTATTCACAGCTCAGTGCACGACGTTTATAAGAGCAACTTTTATAAGAACATTTGGGTTATAAGAGCAGAGTTTTGCGGGTTTGGTTTGTTCTAATGCATTTAGCATGGGACATTAACGCCTTATAAGAACAACGTATATAAGAGCAAAACGGTTAAAAGAACTACCTTTCGCTGGGTAATTTTTGAAGCGGGAGTTGGATATAAGAGCAAAAGTCAAATTTCAAACAAAAATAATCGTTTTACATCTTCAATTTCTAAAAGTACCACTTGAAATCATTTCAGTTGAAATGTCGTTCTTGTAAAATCTTTACAAAACTTTAAATAAAAATTAAACAATTGCAATTTTTGACGAAATTGTCGACGATAGTTACAGTTGATAACTTTATTTAAGATGTATACTATAGTATAGATTTTCTTTTTATAAATTTTGAAAAAAATTTTTTTTTGCCATATACAGTGTTCCAAAAAAAGATAACTGGAGAAAGTATTTTCCACTCAAATTGAGTGGAGTTAAAGAAAGTCAGTTATCTTTTTGTTGGAACAACCTGTACTTTTTATAAGAACATCCTGCTCTTATAAGCGTTGTAAGAACAAACGGTTATAAGAACAGCATTTCCAGGCGACGGAGGGCAGCTCTTATAACCGTCGTGCACTGTATTTAATCCGAGTAAGCAAAAACTACGTTTGAGATGTAAATTAGGGAAATTTTTAAGATTTATTATTATTTTTATACAAAAATCGTTTCCGTAAAAGTGTGTAATTTTATTATCAAAATTTTCACTTTCACTAGAAATATTACTGTTTTTAAAATAACACAGAAGGAATCTACCCAAAATAATCCTTTTCTAAAAAATTTCTGAACCATGTAACATTGAAGTATGATCTTTATTTTTAGTAGGTTCTTATTTGATTCTGAATAGGAGTCATNTAAGACTTATTATTATTTTTACACAAAAATCGTTTCCGTAAAAGTGTGTAATTTTATTATCAAAATTTTCACTTTCACCAGAAATATTACTGTTTTTAAAATAACACAGAAGGAATCTACCCAAAATAATCCTTTTCTAAAAAATTTCTGAACCATGTAACATTGAAGTATGATCTTTATTTTTAGTAGGTTCTTATTTGATTCTGAATAGGAGTCATTAGTGGGAAATTCAAATTTCTGCCTATTAATCTCAACCCCACTTTGATTGTTTCTGAATGGATGAGATTAATCTGCTTCACTGAATCGTATTTTCATTATACATAAAAAAAATTACAATAAAAAAATAATACAAAATTTCTAACTATTAGTTTTCATTTTTACACCACACTTTAGTGAATGGAGAAAGTAGAGAAAGCCCAAAGGAATACCAATTAGATGAAACTCAAGGGCTCTGACACTCCAATTACTATCAGTTTATAAACAAATTCAAAGGAAAACAAACTCTTCAGATTTCACGTTTTTAGTAAAAAAAAATTAAATAATATTGACTCCCATTTGAGAATTTCATACATTTGAGCCCTCTCATTGGTTAGTGAAAGTTACTCCAACCAAAGAAAAAGTACACGCCCATAACCACTGGATTTTTTTTTTGTCGATAAAAAAAAATTATAAAATATGATTTTAAAAGCAATTTCAACAAAAAAAAACAGCACATTTCTTGTTATTTCATTTAAATTTAAAGATTTACATTAACCCTAGAGAAATCATGATAATTTTTTGGAATTGATGGAATAAAAACTTTGATAAAAATCGTATATAATCAGAAATGATGTAACGTTTATTAACAAGTATTTTCTTTTTTTTTCAATAATAGAGATGTGGTGTAAAGATAAGAATAGTAGACTCAGTGGTAGGGCGGCGTCTCTTGATTGGTTGAGGTACGTGAGTCATGTGCCGCAAATGAATGAAGAAGCATTGCTGCCGCAAATGATGGATTATTTCGAACACTTTGAAATATTGAGGTAAAATATGTACTATTTGAACTATCTATGAGTCCTGATGGTAAAATTTTTTCTTGTTCTGATTGAAAAGGTGTAATAAAAAAATTTGATGAACGATGATGACCTCTTTTGACCTCATCATTTCTGTCTCTTTCTGTCACTTCTTCTTCTGTAGGAGCACCAGAGTGTGACTCTGGGGTTGGATCAACTTCCAATTGTAATGTTTCCATACGCATTTGATTTTGTCGTTTCCATTTTGTTCTAAATGTGTTAAAAATAGATCAAAAAAACATATTTTTTTTTAAAATTAATCAAAATTTTATTTTTATTTTAAAATTCAAATTTTGAATTTTGAAAAGCAAAAATTTTTTTTGTGACAATACCTTCGATTCTGATACCAAGTTTTGACTTGTGTTTCAGTCAACTTAAGTGTTACAGCAACGTTTGAGCGATCAGTAACAGATAGATATTTTTGACCTCTAAATTTTCTTTCGAGAAAGGTTAATTGTGTATGTGTGAAAGCAGTTCGACGACGGCGTGGTTTTTTTCTAATTGTAAAAACTTCAGTGTCATCAGGGTTAAGAATTTTTATGTTTGGAGTTTGATCCAAAAGATCCTGGATCAAAAATGACTTACCACCCATTCCTATCTCACAGTAAAATCCAACTGATTCAAAAAGTTTTCTTATTCTGATAAAATTGTCAAAAAAAAAGATGAAATTTTGGATCATGCGAATTTACAGATTCTCGATTTGTTGGATGATAAAAGAGACAAATACTGCCCAAATTAGACCAACCCACTTTCTCTTTTGTTCAGGCGTCTTCCATGAATCTACCAAAAAGAGTAAATTTTTGACTAACAGAAGAAAACAAAACAAATTTTAGTAAATTTTTTGTTTATTTTTGTTATACGAAAACGTTTTAAATTAATAATAATAATAAATGTGCTTAATAATAAATGAAACAAAAAAAAAGAAACAATTATTTTAGAAATTTTTAATATTACAGTGGATCACGCATATAAGATCATTCGGTTAAGGTCAGCTTAGGCAACAATAGAGATACAAATTTAATAATTCACAAAAATTCTATATAGATTTTTGAATTTGTATATCTATACAGGCAACAATGTATTTCCCACTTTATGATTAAATATTTGTATGACCGCTCATCGAAAGTGTCAATCTGATTACTATTCTCGGACCAAAAATTATAAGTCCTTCAAAATGGTGGGAGTACAGGGGCGTAACAACCTTTGCTTGCTAAAGCAACATGAAAAGATCCAAGTATTTTGAAGGCCCTTAAAACATATATTACACTTTATTTAATATTTAACAACGCAACTTACGTAGTAATTAACACAATGAGCTTTCCAATAATTTCTTTATTGTCGGAAATTTCTTGCGAGGTTAAAAGCGACGATATACTCGACGGACCTTTTAAATTATTTCGATTGACAACACTACTCAAACAAAAAATATATTCAAAGACTTGCGTGCGCAGTAAGAAAATTATCCCATTCATGCCGTTTTCTCCCCAGAATAAATTTTGGTATAATTCTATTTTCAGAAGATTTCTTACTTGGTTCAATCGCTTTGGTTGAGCTTACACAACATAGTTCTGCTGTAAGTTCAACTACATTACTAATTTCTACTGGAAATTCTGATGAATTCCGTAGAATGTAGAAATGTAGTTGTTGGACAGATTTATATTTAAATCCAAATTTTGAATTGCCGCTGTTTCAGAGTCTACACAATTCATACGGCACAACGGCCCTGAATTTTCCCCTTTCTCATCAACAACCACCATTTTGNGAAATTCTGATGAATTCCGTAGAATGTAGAAACGTAGTTGTTGGCCAGATTTATATTTAAATCCAAATTTTGAATTGCCGCTGTTTCAGAGTCTACACAATTCATACGGCACAACGGCCCTGAATTTTCCCCTTTCTCATCAACAACCACCATTTTGAAGGACTTATAATTTTTGGTCTGAGAATAATACTCATCCGCCTCTTAAACTTGCTTCTATATTTCCTAATTCCTGAACTTAAGCTTTAAGGTTCCCTTAAATTTTACCAAAGACAGAACTAAGGAGAGCTTTTAGTTTAAGAAAGTTCGAATCACTTTGGCATTAAAATTTTAAATTTCGTATAATTTGGTTAACAATTGTAATAATTCCACCTAAAAACTTCACTTTCATTTTCCCGCCATTACAAAGGCGATTTTGGAAAAAACAAGAGAGTACAAGCGATAGTTACAGATTAGTTGAAATAGTATGACACAAACTTAGCCCAGCATTGCTTATTCATTTAATTACTTAAGTTCTTGTCAAATAATTAAATATATATGTTATTTCATTCAAAAACGTCAAAGCTTTTATATACGACCAAATTAGTCTTATATCCGTTATAAGACCATGACGGCTATAAGATCAGAATTTTCCGTGTACAATCGATGATCTTATAAACGTGTTCCACTGTATTTGCGTAAAAAAAATATTATTTTTGTTGTCATGCGTGGTTAAAAAAAAAATTTATTATTATTATTTTGTTTGACAAAACTCTTCGGTAAAAAACAATTTTTGTGCTTTCTCCTTGGTTCGCTCCTTTTTTTCTACGGGTATAAAAGAGCGTGCAGAGGTCAAGAAAGTTCAGTTTGCTCCCAACTTTCAAAGAGTGAAGTTCTCTTTTTCACCACCCCATTATTTTTTTTTGTTATTTTCATTTTTCTTTTTAAAGTTTGAGTTCACTAATCTCATTTCACTTCGCGATGTCTTGCGGCGGTCGTCAATCAGGGAATGGATGTTGCCCGTAAGTAATATCATTCAAAATTTTTGGAATTACCTCTTAAAGTCTCAGGTCATTGACCTCTAATCATTATTTCTTTTCTTTTTCTTTAATCATAGACCTCCTTGCTGTCCTCCTCCATGTTGTCCCCCTGCATGCTGCGTAAGTTTGACCTATTCTTATTCTTTTTAAAATTATCTCTCACCTTTATATTTTTTTTTCAGCCTCCAATCATCATTAAGACCAAGTCAAGTCCTCAACAAGGACAGTGCTGCGTCTTCCAACTTCCTCCAGTCAACATTGTCTGTGGTAAGTTAATAAAATTTAAAAATAATTTTTGAAAAAAAAAAAAAAATTTTTTTTTTCATCCTGACCTCTAATGACCTTTTGATTTTTTTTTCAAATAGAAATCCCTCCACCACCACGGAAGAAGGACACAAAGGTCTGCTGTATCCCTGTCATTTGTTGTGAAGAGGATGACAATGCCAGTGCACCTCCCTGTCCACCACCTGGTTGTTGTATGCCAATGAATTTCTGCTGTCCACCTCAACGTCGCTGTTAAATCCAACCCCACCAAATTCAAATTATTAATATATCAATAACTAAATTTTATTATGTAATGTAGCTGATTTAAACNATCCAACCCCACCAAATTCAAATTATTAATATATCAATAACTAAATTTTATTATGTAATGTAGCTGATTTAAACTTTATCATGTATATTGTTGTGGAGTAAAGTTGATTCTCAAGTCATACTAAATTCAAACGATACAAGAGGAATTTTAGATCAACCTTTTTTTTAAATTGTATTTAAGACTTGTTAGATTATTAATGTTTAGTTTGAGAGGTCATTGACCTTTGGGTTCATACTTTTTACCATTTAACTCATCCTGACTAATCACAAACTGTAGAAATTATGAAGCTAATGTGAATTATGAAGCCATTCTATTAATTTTTTGATAACTTATTTCAGTCGCAAAGGTCATAATCAATAATGATTGTACCGGTATACCAGTCCTACGAAGAATAAACCATCTTAAAATAATTGAAGTTTCTTTACAATGATTATTTGTAAATCAGTAAACAACATCACTCATAAGTCGGCAAATTTTTTTGCATACGCTCACATTAGAGTTCAATGACCTCTTACGCCATTGTCTTAAATCGAAACCAAAATAATTGATTGATTCAATTTGATGCTAGAAGTTGCACAGAGAAAGTCAGAAATTAAAATAAATTTAATGAGGATTGGACTAAGTTTTCCGAAATTGTGTCTTCTGAACTTTTAAGAATTTACAATATTATTTAATATATTTGATTAAATAAATCATTAATCAGAAAATAAGATACAAAAATTAGAGTGAACTTTGCAAAAAATTTTATCTGAACATGCTCTTTCACAATAACCTGCCAATATTCAATATTCTACCATCCGCAGGTTATGTCTGAGTCACACGGGTCAACCGTATATACCCTTAAGTGCAAAAGTTTCTATACATGAAGGAAATGAGTTCAATGTGAGTTATAATTGAAATAAGAGAATCCCCTAAAATTTTGTGCATATCGTTTTCAATTAAAACTTTCACGCTCCATAGTATATATATTTTGAATCAATTTATTTTATCTCGTAAATTCGATTGGTATCAAGTACGACTAGGTTGATTTGATGGAAATATTCCTAATTTTAATTATACGATATTGATCCAATAACCAAGCGGATAGAAATATTACAATATTAGTAAAGTAACTTATAGAAACTTCTACTTGTGCCATATTTGGCTAAAATTGTCTACCTTCATGCTCAACCAACAATACTTCACATATCGACAGAAATAGTGCAGAAACCTGACTATAGGAATGTTTAAGAAGGTATTGGCTAGGAACAGGCCGAGGTTTCTGGTTCAATTACCAGATTATGACCTACAAATTNTCGATTGGTATCAAGTACGACTAGGTTGATTTGATGGAAATATTCCTAATTTTAATTATACGATATTGATCCAATAACCAAGCGGATAGAAATATTACAATATTAGTAAAGTAAACTTATAGAAACTTCTACTTGTGCCATATTTGGCTAAAATTGTCTACCTTCATGCTCAACCAAGAATACTTCACATATCGACAGGAATAGTGCAGAAACCTGACTATAGAAATGTTTAAGAAGGTATTGGCTAGGAACAGGCCGAGGTTTCTGGTTCAATTACCAGATTATGACCTACAAATTNAAGGTATTGGCTAGGAACAGGCCGAGGTTTCTGGTTCAATTACCAGATTATGACCTACAAATTTGTAATCTTAAAAATTTGTCTCTTGAGACTTATTTTAATATATTAGACTTGATGGAAAGCTACACTAAATTCAACCGTATAATCAAGGACAGACTGGGGTTCAACCTCTACGTGATGACGTACAAAATAGCCTTAGTTTTTTTTTTGTTTGATACTGATATAAAATTATATTCACACTGGATATAACTCTAATTATTTATAAAAAAACATTTAAGCCGACTTAACTTGTGCCGATATGTGGAGAATTTTTTCTTTTCAAATTGAAATCCACTAGACAACCATCCAAAAAATTATCAATTCCGAGGTGGTTTATTCTTCGTCGGAGCAGTTGGATTATTGAAAATTGGCGAGAAAGGTGGGAAGAAGTAGGAGTAAGGCAAGTGCTCACTGTGTTATTTTTACACATTAAGATATTAGATCAGATTATTTGAGATGTAAAATGAGCCAAACAACATCTTATGTTGTGATTTGAAAAGAGTATTGACATTGACACCCTATGGCTTCCATCCCTAAAGGGTCATATGCACAGGTGGGCGATTTGGGTACGGCGTAAATCCGTACCCGTATCTTAACAAAAAATACCTTGCCGTACCGTACCCGTAACCGTAACCTAAAGGTACGGCGTATTTCCGTACGGCGTATTTCCGTACCCCGTATCTTAAGAAATAAATATTGCCGTACCTTAGCCGTATCCGTACTTTAAGGGAAAAAGTTAATGCCGTACCTCGCGCGTATCCGTACCTTAAACAAAAAATTTTCCCGTATCGTAACCGTCACCGTACCCTAAAGGTACGGCGTATCCTTAAGGTACGGCGTACCCCGTACCCCGTACCTTAATGCAAAGATATGAAAATATTGCAAAAATCGTTGAGACAAGGATGACCAACTGTCATTAGATTATTCCACTTGTGCTTAGTAATTATTTAAATATTATTACTATATTTAAGATATGTTATATTTTACACAACCAAACAAATATAAAATATCAAAAAATTTTTTTGAAAAAGTAGTAGCAGCGGAGAAACTGTTTTCAGGTGTGAGAGCTTGAGCAGAATTTTGTCCATCTGTGGCCGGAGCGATTTTTTCCATTAAAAATATCTTTAGTGGCTTGTTAGCTACTGTTGCCGCTCCAGCTTTTTATATTCTAGGAGCGACGGTGCTTTGCTTAACTGGAGAAAGAGCGCTAGAGCTGTTTTACGGAAAAAATGAGCCTTAGGCTACATGCACATAGAGACGCGACAGCGAATTTTACATACGCGATGACGATTTTAATATTCGCGATGTGAGTTTTTAGATATTTTATCGTCTCTAGGAACGATTCGCTCATATCTGTTCGAAACAGATATTTTTTGTGACGATAAGCGATTATGTAATGATGTGAGATGGTGAGTTGAAAAAAAAAATCAAAGTTTGACCCCTATGTCTGTTTCCAACTCACTCAACAGAGAACCTGCCGATCCCTCTTTCTCCTTTCTCTGCTTTGCTCCATTGTTTTGCATTAGCTTATGTCCAATCAAAACACGTTTTGTGAGGATGCGCCATTCTGTAATGCTGATAAATGGTGAATTGAGAAAAAAAACTTGAGGGTAATGATCCTTGTGTGTGTTCCCACCTGACTCAACAGAGAACCTGCCCACCCCTCTCTTTGCTTCTCTGCTTTGTTACATTGTTTTGTATTGCTCATTTCTTCCAATGGAATATTTCTATCACAATCGTAGCTGATGCTATGTGTAATTAAGCGCGATTGAGTCCACGATTGCACATTCGTCTTTGTAACCGCGATTCAGCAAAATCGTCGTCGTGTTTGTAAAATTTGCTGTCGCGACTCTATGTGCATATACCCTTAAGTCCTGGATTTAGTACACAAGGCTGAGCTGTGTTTAAAAATTTGTAGCATTGAGAGCAAAGTTTTGAACGGTTTAAAATTTAGGGATCATCGTCCCCGCTCTTTTACAGCAACAATCGTACATAACAGAAACAAAAATCCGACCTCCGCTCTTCCTCCTCTGAAAAAAAAATTTGCTCACTATTCCCATCCCGCTCCCTTTAAAACCGGGCTTTGATTATTATTAGTAAATGAAAAAAAAAATTAGAGGAAAAAAATTTATCTAGTGTTCAAAATCCCTCTCGTAAAAAATTCTGAAAAAATTAACACAACACATCTGTCAATTAGGTACGGCGTATCTCCGTACCTTTAGCTTAACATGCTATACCGTACCCGTAACCGTAACCTTAAGGTACGGCGTATCTTCATATCCCGTACCTTTAGTACTTGCCGTACCCAAATCGCCCACCTGTGGTCATATGGTCATTTGAAAATATGCAGTCGAAATCAAATTATTTTACTTAAATTATTGATAATGGGTAAATTTTTGTACTTAAAGGTCAATCGAGTTCATTTCATTGTTGATTTTTTAAAGACAAGGTATTTGAAATTTACATTTTAGTCAAAATTTTTACAAACCGGGGTCATCGGAGGTCATTTTTGGTTAAAAAAAAATTTGTTTTTTTTTGTTTCAAATTCCTCGCCTAGAAGAAAAAGGCGGGAGAATAGGTATTAGATTTGAATTTTTTGAATTTTTTGAATTTGAAGTTTGAAATTTGAATTCGGGAAAATGAGTGTTGGAAAAGTTCGGTTTTCGGTCTCATTTTTTATCCGTAATTTCGGAACAATTAAACACATTGAGCACAATACACGAAGTGTGTTACCGAAGTCAATTGTCACGACACAAGTGAGTAGTGGGAGTAGAATCCCATTGTTGTCATTCAACGAGAAGTTTAAGGTAAGGTAAAAAAAAAAATTCAATTTGAGTAATATAATGTACTTATNAAATTCAATTTGAGTAATATAATGTACTTATTCGAATTGAATTCATCAGCTGTTTGTATAAAGTTTACTTGAATTTTGGGCTGAGTTTTACTTTACCGGCAGAATATGTGGATCTATTGAGTGGATCCATTATGTGGATCCATTATGTGGATCCATTATGTGGATCCATTATGTGGATCCATTATGTGGATCCATTATGTGGATCCATTATGTGGATCCATTTTGTGGATCCATTGTGTGGATCCATTATGTGGATCCATTATGTGGATCCTTTATGTGGATCCATCAATTGTGTGGATCCATTGTGTGGATCCATTATGTGGATCCATAATGTGGATCCATTATGTGGATCCATTATGTGGATCCATTATGTGGATCNCCCTAAAGGGTCATATGCACAGGTGGGCGATTTGGGTACGGCGTAAATCCGTACCCGTATCTTAACAAAAAATATCTTGCCGTACCGTACCCGTAACTGTAACCTAAAGGTACGGCGTATTTCCGTACCCCGTATCTTAAGAAATAAATATTGCCGTACCTTAGCCGTATCCGTACTTTAAGGGAAAAAATTAATGCCGTACCTCGCGCGTATCCGTACCTTAAACAAAAAATTTTCCCCGTATCGTAACCGTCACCGTACCCTAAAGGTACGGCGTATCCTTAAGGTACGGCGTACCCCGTACCCCGTACCTTAATGCAAAGATATGAAAATATTGCAAAAATCGTTGAGACAAGGATGACCAACTGTCATTAGAGTATTCCACTTGTGCTTAGTAATTATTTAAATATTATTACTATATTTAAGATATGTTATATTTTACACAACCAAACAAATATAAAATATCAAAAAATTTTTTTGAAAAAGTAGTAGCAGCGGAGGAACTGTTTTCAGGTGTGAGAGCTTGAGCGGAATTTTGTCCATCTGTGGCCGGAGCGATTTTTTCCATTAAAAATATCTTTAGTGGCTTGTTAGCTACTGTTGCCGCTCCAGCTTTTTATATTCTAGGAGCGACGGTGCTTTGCTTAACTGGAGAAAGAGCGCTAGAGCTGTTTTACGGAAAAAATGANGATATGTTATATTTTACACAACCAAACAAATATAAAATATCAAAAAATTTTTTTGAAAAAGTAGTAGCAGCGGAGAAACTGTTTTCAGGTGTGAGAGCTTGAGCAGAATTTTGTCCATCTGTGGCCGGAGCGATTTTTTCCATTAAAAATATCTTTAGTGGCTTGTTAGCTACTGTTGCCGCTCCAGCTTTTTATATTCTAGGAGCGACGGTGCTTTGCTTAACTGGAGAAAGAGCGCTAGAGCTGTTTTACGGAAAAAATGAGCCTTAGGTTACATGCACATAGAGACGCGACAGCGAATTTTACATACGCGATGACGATTTTAATATTCGCGATTGACGCAAAAGCCTTCACATAGATTCACGACGAGAGTTTTTTCAATCGCGATGTGAGTTTTTAGATATTTTATCGTCTCTAGGAACGATTCGCTCATATCTGTTCGAAACAGATATTTTTTGTGACGATAAGCGATTATGTAATGATGTGAGATGGTGAGTTGAAAAAAAAAATCAAAGTTTGACCCCTATGTCTGTTTCCAACTCACTCAACAGAGAACCTGCCGATCCCTCTTTCTCCTTTCTCTGCTTTGCTCCATTGTTTTGCATTAGCTTATGTCCAATCAAAACACGTTTTGTGACGATGAGCCATTCTGTAATGCTGATAAATGGTGAATTGAGAAAAAAAACTTGAGGGTAATGATCCTTGTGTGTGTTCCCACCTGACTCAACAGAGAACCTGCCCACCCCTCTCTTTGCTTCTCTGCTTTGTTACATTGTTTTGCATTGCTCATTTCTTCCAATGGAATATTTCTATCACAGTCGTAGCTGATGCTATGTGTAATTAAGCGCGATTGAGTCTACGATTGCACATTCGTCTTTGTAACCGCGATTCAGCAAAATCGTCGTCGTGTTTGTAAAATTTGCTGTCGCGACTCTATGTGCATATACCCTTAAGTCCTGGATTTCGTACACAAGGCTGAGCTGTGTTTAAAAATTTGTACCATTGAGAGCAAAGTTTTGAACGGTTTAAAATTTAGGGATCGGAATGCGGCAGCGGCAGCTTGTCATACTCCACCTGTGCTGAGAATGTAATTTGGTAAACCAAGAGAGTGACAAGACATAAGACGCCTCAGATGGAACGTGAGGGAGCTTCCAATCCAGTTCCTTTGAATTGTAGATCACTCAACCGCTTTCCCCATTCTCAAAAAATTATCGTCCCCGCTCCTTTACAGCAACAATCGCACATAACAGAAACAAAAATCCGACCTCCGCTCTTGCTCCTCTGAAAAAAAAAATTTGCTCACTATTCCCATCCCGCTCCCTTTAAAACCGGGCTTTGATTATTATTAGTAAATGAAAAAAAAAATTAGAGGAAAAAAATTTATCTAATGTTCAAAATCCCTCTCGTAAAAAATTCTGAAAAAATTAACACAACACATCTGTCAATTAGGTACGGCGTATCTCCGTACCTTTAGCTTAACATGCTATACCGTACCCGTAACCGTAACCTTAAGGTACGGCGTATCTTCATATCCCGTACCTTTAGAAATTAAATCATCCGTACCTTACTCGTATCCGTACCTTAAGGAAAAAATTGGGGCAATACTGTAACCGTAACCGTACCTTAGGTACAGGGTACGCCGTAGGTACGGCGTACCTGCCGTACCCAAATCGCCCACCTGTGGTCATATGGTCATTTGAAAATATGCAGTCGAAATCAAATTATTTTACTTAAATTATTGATAATGGGTAAATTTTTGTACTTTAAGGTCAATCGAGTTCATTTCATTGTTGATTTTTTAAAGACAGGGTATTTGAAATTTACATTTTAGTCAAAAATTTTACAAACCGGGGTCATCGGAGGTCATTTTTGGTTAAAAAAAAATTTGTTTTTTTTGTTTCAAATTCCCCGCCTAGAAGAAAAAGGCGGGAGAATAGGTATTAGATTTGAATTTTTTGAATTTTTTGAATTTGAAATTTGAAATTTGAATTCGGGAAAATGAGTTTTGGAAAAGTTCGGTTTTCGGTCTCATTTTTTATCCGTAATTTCGGAACAATTAAACACATTGAGCACAATACACGAAGTGTGTTACCGAAGTCAATTGTCACGACGCAAGTGAGTAGTGGGAGTAGAATCCCATTGTTGTCATTCAACGAGAAGTTTAAGGTAAGGTAAAAAAAAATATTCAATTTGAGTAATATAATGTAACTTATTCGAATTGAATTCGTCAGCTGTTTGTATAAAGTTTACTTGAATTTTGTTAATGTCATGTCAGGTCCTTGGTTTAAGAAATTTTGGAGTTGTGTCAAAAAACATTGGAGTTATGGATAAACAAAAGCATGAAGTTGCTCCGGATGTCATTGACAAATTACCGACTGAACTCATCAGTGTCAAATATGGAGAATTAGAAGTAAACTTGGGAAATGTATTGACTCCGACTCAAGTCCAACATCAACCCATTCTTACCTGGCAAGCAAATTCAAATAAATTTTATGTCATTTGTATGACTGACCCTGATGCTCCGAGTCGAAAAGATCCTAAATTTCGTGAGTGGCATCATTGGCTCGTGGGAAATATTCTGGGAAGTGACATTAAGAATGGAACTGTCTTATCTGAGGTAACAATTCATTGCTCAATGGTTGATGGTTCGTTAAAATTTGAAATGTAGAAAATCAGATCTGAATTTTTTGATTAAATTATTCATTTATCATTATATACTACATTTTTAATTTACTAAATTCTGATTATTTTAGTACGTTGGTTCTGGACCGCCTCAAGGAACGGGTCTTCATCGATATATATTTCTGGTCTACGAACAACCAAGTGGGAAGATTCAATTTGATGAGAAACGTTTGACGAATCGATCTGGTGAGAACCGTGGGAAATTTTCTATTCGTAACTTTGCTACAAAACATAAACTTGGGCAGCCAATCGCTTGGAACTTTTATCAAGCGGAATGGGACGACTATGTGCCAACTCTCTACAAGCAGCTCGATGGGAAGTGAACGTATGAACATATTTCACTATTTCATACCAAATTTAACTAATTAGGAATAATTATTAATCCAAAGGGAAGCAATTAGTGATAATGATTATTTGGCAGCAGTAATTAGTTATCATTGGCTCGATCGTAAAATCAGATAAACTCGTTATTTTTTGGCTGAAAATAAAAAGTTGAATTTACTCAAATTAGAAGAAAAAAAGTGAAAGGACAGAAAGGATTTAAAAGCAGTGTACAAAGTTTGGTCTGAATTTAAGTAGACTAGAGTAAATTTACAGCGAAGAAAGTTAAAATTGTAAAAATATGTACATGAAGTGAAAATAGTTTTTTGATAAAAATGAGAAATANTTTTGGCTGAAAATAAAAAGTTGAATTTACTCAAATTAGAAGAAAAAAAGTGAAAGGACAGAAAGGATTTAAAACCAGTGTACAAAGTTTGGTCTGAATTTAAGTAGACTAGAGTAAATTCNAGTTTGGTCTGAATTTAAGTAGACTAGAGTAAATTTACAGCGAAGAAAGTTAAAATTGTAAAAATATGTACATGAAGTGAAAATAGTTTTTTGATAAAAATGAGAAATAGTGAAAGGAATATGGCTTGAGAAAGAGTTGATTGGTGATGACGTTTGTGTGACCTCTAACCAGCGATCGGAGCAACACCAGCAGCGCCTGCGGCACTAGCAACATGGGATCCTTGCTGTAATTCAAAAGTAAGTGAGAATTAAGTGAACCTTAAGATTTTGAATACATTAAGAACTTTCTAACCAATTTGGGGTATTCTGAGAATTTTATAGGTCAAGTGAGGTCAAACGGTTTTTTTTACCTGGCCTGCAAATTGATTTGCACCGTAAGCACCATATTGTGATCCTTGAGCGTTGGCAGCATTAACATTGGCTGCTTGACCGTATTGCGATCCCTGAGCTCCACCAGCCGCGGCGCCGTATTGTTGGTCATAAGCGTTACTGTTACCAAAGTTTTCACCATATGTTTGGCTACTTCCGAATTTATTTCCATAATTATTTGATGCGCCTTGGTTCTTTGCGGCGACAGCACCATATTGATTAGAACCTTGTGCACCATAAGCAGCTTGCCCAGCTTGGAGTTGGGAAGCGGAACCTTGTGCAGCGTTCACTCCTGCAGCAGAAGCTCCTGCTACACCTGAGTATTGGTCAGCAACTCCAGCTTGGTAGGCATACCCTGGGGCGTAACCACCACCACCACCACCATAACCACCATAACTGCGCGCAAATCAAACAAAACTCAATATTACTTTTGAAAAATACCTACAATAACTATTCAAATTTTTGAAAAATTTTTGCTAATTATTCTCACCCGCCATATCCTGGCCCTTGAGGTGGGCCACCATAATACTGTGGGAACGCTGCGGCAGCGGAGACGAGAGCGAGAGCTAATAAGACTTGCATATTAGTTCTAGAATTAGAAACAAACAAGAATTTTTTTTTAATTTCAAACAAAAAATAATAATATTATTGCTTTTAAATATTCGAGTGTTTTCTAATGATACATATGCGCACAAGAAATACTTGAATTAAAAAGGCGCATGCTCTTAAATTAGTTCGCCTCATATGATAAAATAAAATTAGAATTTCTAACTAATATTTGAAAATATGTTCTGTTAAACTACAAAAATAGTGTAATAATTTCTTAGATTGGAGCGCAGGATTAAAATGTTTGACATGCGCTATAAGTAATGTTTGACATAGCGCTAAAACTTTAAAATCAGATGAAACCAAATGAATCCAAACTAATATCTGTTTTAATAGGATACTTTGAAGCTCGTAGTANATTAAAATGTTTGACATGCGCTATAAGTAATGTTTGACATAGCGCTAAAACTTTAAAATCAGATGAAACCAAATGAATCCAAACTAATATCTATTTTAATAGGATACTTTGAAGCTCGTAGTAAAAAAAGGACAAATTACTTTGGTTTTTAACGAAATTAGCTGAACAAGTGTGCAACAATGGATTGGATATGAACCAATAAGAAAGCGTCTTTTATATTAACCAATTTTTAAAACAAATTTTTTCCTGGTTGGTTATATTTTAAACAATTGAGGTCTGAGAAATCGTAAAACAGTGCTAAAATTATGAATTCGGATTGTTCTACTCTACGTCCAATCACCTTTGACCTCATTTTCAATACGGAAGAACAATGGATATATATATTAGGCGCCTATTGGTTCTTCACAAATCACAAGAAGCCGACTCTCCTTGTATTTATTTAACAATAAGGAAGACAGGGTCAATTACTTTATTGTTTAAAATAGAACAAGTGTCAGTAAAATTTAAATTGCTCTATCGAAGCCTAATCCAATGAAAATCCAGGGATATAGTAGCTACAACTGCTGGGAAAATAATCTAGTGGAGATTATGCCTATAACCTTAATTTCCATATAATACTAAAGGTTACTACTAAACTGCGCATCTTTTGCGCATCTGTGCAACCTAATAGATGGACATTATTGAACCTAGTTGTAATGTTAAAAAGTTGCACTAAAATTCTTTTTAGGTTAAAAAATGACCATCTATGACGGCGCAATATGAGCGCAGTTTAGTAACACCCAATACTAAAGAACTAATGAAGTAAGCATTTCAATTCAGATGGCGCTCATTCCATTTCAAACTTGTTCCTAATAAATAGAGAAAACTAGAAAATAGAAAAATAATAAATATAGAAACCTAACAACCTAACAACAGTTTCGTTTGCTCTATATTTTCATATTATTTCAATTATTTAATTTTTTTATATTTCAATCCTCTTTTACACATTTCCAAAAAATTATATAATTTCAAACTTAATTTATAAACTTTTAATTAGAAGTGTAACGAATATTCGGCATGCTAAATAATTCGGGCAAAGTTGAACCGAATCCGAATATTCGGCATTCGGCTTGTCACTTTACCATTCGGCTAGAAAATTGATCAGTTTGAATTTCAAAATTTCTCAAAATTTGGAAATAATTGAACCATGAGATGACTAGGTGTGTGTCATATCATATACATCGTATGTTTGACATTAAAAAATAAATTAAAATTTGCATCTCCATGCAAAATTACATGCATGTAGGGTGATGCTGCTGCAAGGTAGGTTAATTTTAGTCGGATCAATCAGAAATGTACATTTACAATTCCACTGGATTACAACCATTTAAAAAATGTCAGAAGATTGGCATTGGCATGGTATTGGAACCCATTGGCATAGTGGAAGCTATACCAATTAGTTTACCCTAATAGGACTGCCTTGACAAAAAAATATTTGTCCGCGCCAGGGAAGCACTGTTTTTAGTGGGAGGTTATTTTCAGAAGCAGGTAACGTTTATGAGCTAAAGCGCAACAAACTTACTCCAGAGCATGGTGAAAAACTTACTTTACTTCACCATAACCTCAGTCGTCTATACTTATTGAATTTATTTTATGTTATTTTTGACTAATCTGTAATTAAAATTCTTGAAAAATAAAATGTCTCAATTGAAAGTTTAATAAGGAGATATTAATTCAGAATAAGTGGTTAATTGAGTTCGTCATGAAAAAAGCGTCCGATGGATACCCCACACGATATTATTCGGCCGAATATTTGGCTAGTACTCTTGCGCCGAATCCGAATATTCGTTATTCGTCCAATGGCCGAATACCACTATTCGTTACATCTCTACTTTTAATTATATAATTAAAAAAAAATTATTTTTTTTTTTAATTTTTATCCATAAAAAACTGTTACAATCATATGTAAAAAATATAATTACACACACAGCCTTATTTAGTCTTCTAATGGTTAAAATGAAAATGAGATTACAGTAATACAGAAGGCAGTGGGATCGTATCCCACCAGTATATAAATAATTTTGGGTTATTTTATTTTACATGAANCAGTAATACAGAAGGCAGTGGGATCGTATCCCACCAGTATATAAATAATTTTGGGTTATTTTATTTTACATGAATCTTTGAAATACATGATCAATAGTCGATACGAGTCGCATAGCAAGTCGTTCAATTATATCGTGTCGGGATTCCATAAAAATAATGGCTTCTTCACGGATAGGTGGGGTTAACAGTGCCAAATCCATTTGGATACTTTCCCAATAATCTACCATTATTTCTTGAAATTGCTCAAATTTCAGTGCTGCTTCAGATGCAGTCAATGTATAATACAACAGTCCTTGATTCACGCTATCCAAAATTATTCTTGACTGTTGATGAGGATTCATTAGTTTTCTGATAAGTACCATACTAAGATCAGGACGGATTGGATCCTTTTCAATTATGTAGGCAATATTTTCAAAGCTATTAAAAAGCTCATCAATGACCATATATCTTATAAGTGCAGAAAAGTAGGCTTCGGCTTTTGTTGTGTAAGGTGTAGTCCTTACTAGAAATAACAACAAGCATTCAGAATCATTTAATTTTATTTAGTGTTTATTTAACATACCTAACTTTATTTACTGCTTGGTTATTTCAAAACCACTTTTTTATTAATCTAATTAAATTTGATTAGATTTTGGCATAGGTGTTATTAGATTCACTTATAACAGAAAATCCTAATGCATTTAGCATNATTAAATTTGATTAGATTTTGGCATAGGTGTTATTAGATTCACTTATAACAGAAAATCCTAATGCATTTAGCATGAGAGAATAATTGGTTATAAGACCTTATTGGTTATAAGATCTTATTGGTTATAAGACCAAATATTTTTGCTACAAAAACGGTGGGCTTATATTTTGTATTGTTAGTTGTAAACCTGGCTTTAGTGGAAATAACACAAAAAACATGTCTAATACCGGTGCCTAAATTACCTAATATTTTATTTTATCTGTATAGTGTGGGGGTTTTTAGGAAGGCAGATTTAGAGTAGTGCACGATATAAGTGTTTTATGAATTGTGGACTAACGTGCAGTAGTCTATTTTTCCTTCACACAGTTTTACCTGTTAAACCATTAACAGCAACCACAGCAACAATCAAAATGNGCAGTAGTCTATTTTTCCTTCACACAGTTTTACCTGTTAAACCATTAACAGCAACCACAGCAACAATCAAAATGACTAGGATTGATTTCATATTTTTTAGCGTCTGTTAGAAATTTTGATTTTGGTTAACTGATTTTTTTGCGGAGAGGAATGATACTGATTCGGTTTAAATTTGATATCATTATATATATACCAAGTTAATTTCAATAATAATTGACGACCCGAACGTCATTAGTGGAGATGGAATTTACTAATGTATTCTTGATCTAACATCTGTTGGAGATGAATTATGTGATGAAAAACTTAATTGAATCTTATCATGATAAATATCAATTGTTATTTTTCATTTCTATAACAATTGACTCATCATGACAAAAAATTTTTGTATCAAACGTTTAAATTTAGACAAAGTTGTACTTACTAATTACAATCCCTGTGATGTTTGTTTGGCTTTCGTGGAACCCTAACTTCGGCTACTACGAACCAAACATTCCGATTACTAAGTTATATCCGAAGTTTACTGTATTATCAAAAAATTGTCATAAATGACGAACTGAATTATTTAACTTATTATTTAATTCTAAAATTATATTGTACGATTAGGTGATTCCAAATTTAGCAAATCAGATTTTAAGGCAAATTAGCATAGTCAACTGTGAACACACATTGATGTATTAATTATAATGCNATTTAGCAAATCAGATTTTAAGGCAAATTAGCATAGTCAACTGTGAACACACATTGATGTATTAATTATAATGCCTGATAAATGATAATGATAATGATAATGACAGAATCCGAAAAAGAAAATTACAAAGTGTTCTTCTTTCCAGNTGCCTGATAAATGATAATGATAATGATAATGACAGAATCCGAAAAAGAAAATTACAAAGTGTTCTTCTTTCCAGTAAGTCATCATGTACCCACAAGTGTTTCAAACTTTTGAGAATGTCACCTAGTTTTGGCTACATAAATTTTTTTTNTAAGTCATCATGTACCCACAAGTGTTTCAAACTTTTGAGAATGTCACCTAGTTTTGGCTACATAAATTTTTTTTTCAAAATATTTCTCATAACCATCTCAACCAAGTTCCAATAGCCTATCTCAACCTGCATGTTTCTCATATAGATTTGATGCACCTAGAGGAACATTCCTACTCACATTCCCTCTACACACTTCACACAAACTCCAACCACTAGACAGGAGTATTTGATCAATTTAAAAATACATATAAACACTGCTTCCGACTACTNCACACAAACTCCAACCACTAGACAGGAGTATTTGATCAATTTAAAAATACATATAAACACTGCTTCCGACTACTGGATGAAATCTTACCCTAAAAAGACAATGTCGATTTATGACATCCCAGGAATTGTTACATCGACTTTAGGGAAAGCACTACTACGAATAACATTTGCTCAGTATTTTCCTGGACAGAAATTTTCCCACTGAAAAGGGAAATATTTGATGATTCTGAGTTGTTTCCATTTAATGTCACTTATAGCCCTATGCAGAACGATTCACAATATAGTTTCTTAGTTCGGAACGCGTTGTGGGTCAAGGTTTTAGGAAATGAAAGCGGTCCAGGAGAAGCTGAATTCAATTCAACCCAAACCTAAAGAATTGCAATCAATTCCAAAAGCTGAGAGCCCCGAGTTATAAGCAAACGAGGTAGGAAAAGAAGGACATGCGAAATTCTGACTGATGCTCCTTTTTGAAAATAAATNCGAGTTATAAGCAAACGAGGTAGGAAAAGAAGGACATGCGAAATTCTGACTGATGCTCCTTTTTGAAAATAAATCGAAGGTGAAATCATTAAAGAACGTCTCGATTAGTTAGAAGAGCCAGGAAAGAGCTAAAGTAGCAGTGATTATTTTAAGTTGGTAAATTTTCGGTATAACCATAACCTTAAACAATTCTTGTTCATCTCAATAATGTTATAAAAAGAATAATTCCGAANAAATTTTCGGTATAACCATAACCTTAAACAATTCTTGTTCATCTCAATAATGTTATAAAAAGAATAATTCCGAAACAATTCAATATGAATTTATCTTTATCCCCAAAACGCACCAACTAACCCCGAGCTATGAGCCAACTATACCCGGTACGGGGAGAGTTGGTGCAAAAAAATTTCAGTTAATTAATTTATCTCTTCTGATTTAATTGAGCGTTAGAAGTAAAAGACATTTTTGACTTACTAGAAAGTTAAAGTTCTGTTGTGGACAATTTTTAGAATTATTATGTCCAATCTGTCTTCAAATAAAATCATTGTCTGAAAAATGCACCAACACCGGTCTCCGCTCCCCTACTATTTACACGTGTTGATCTGAATAAACAGATTAGAGATTCTGATATTATGTATGCTAATTAATAATTTTTATTTTAGTCAATTTTTTATGACATTAAATAGTCCCAAGAGATACGAAACCTGGCAAAAAAAATTTTCATTTGACCTGCTGTCAAGAAGTTTTGTCGAATTTGAGTCAATGCATATGAAAAATTTTAAAAACGATAATTGACAATGATAACGATAATAATAATCACAATAATTTATGGACTATCGTTATTCTGTTATAACTGTTCGTTAGAATGATAATTCATAAAATGTCATAGTTGAAAAACAACTATTGAAAANTCGTTATTCTGTTATAACTGTTCGTTAGAATGATAATTCATAAAATGTCATAGTTGAAAAACAACTATTGAAAAGTAACCAGGGAGAATAGAATAATGTGCATGTGCTCCATAAGTTTGATTCATGTTTAAAGTACCCTACTGCGTAATAGTCTATTCTTTCCTGAGAAGAAATAGTTTGTTATGCAAATATTTANTCATGTTTAAAGTACCCTACTGCGTAATAGTCTATTCTTTCCTGAGAAGAAATAGTTTGTTATGCAAATATTTATACCTGGCAAACCCGTGATGGAACCACCATAAATTTGCCATTCAACAATAAAAAAATAGAATCAACAGCAATTTTTACTGAAAAGTTTGTTCTACTGCCCTAAAACCTAGCGGAAAAGCCGCCCTCGCGCATTGGCCACACCCGTGTATAAGCCGCACTTTTTTGGTGGGTGTTTTTACTTTGCAGAAATGCCACACACGCAGATAGGCCGCAGTAGTTTTTGTACCAAAATATCATAGTTACGATAGTTGGAATGCAAGAATTAAATTTCCTAATTATACTAAAAGGCTGATGCTAATTGACGCCGATAGTGATTTTAGACAGAAAACTTTGGAGAAAAAATAGATTGTTGTTGGAATAATTGAGATTGCTTGGGTTAATGGGGCTCTGATTTAAAGTTAAATTTAAATGTGGAGATCGGTTAAAGGGATTCTGGAATGAAATTATAAACCAGTGAGATTAAACTTCTTCGCCGATTTACAAAACATTTGACATTAAAAGTTATATCACAGAACACGGCCAACTGGATGTTGGATGATTCATTTGTTTCACTTTCTCTGCACACATCTCTCTGTAATCGTACTCACTACAGCCTATCGCCCTTATTCTGAAGATACGGGTAACACCTTTCTTTTTAGAAAAAACATGATACCTTGCAAAGGTATGAAACTTCTAGACCTCTTTTCAAACATGACGCCCTATGTTACAATAATTGAAGATTGAGCAACTCATCTTGACATTTCTGTTTGGAACTTTTCGGAGATGAACTTGACACGTTGGTTTAAAACGTTAGACACAAGTACCTCCAGTACTAATATCTTTATAATCAAGAGAAAAAATTTGACTATTGAAGTTAATTGGGACAGATGCCTTAAGAATTTGGATCGATTTTCCAGTAAAGCAATAATTTTTATCAATTAAAATGTGCCAAAAGTCTACATTAATTTTTTTAAATATGGAACGGACTATTCTGAGTTAGGCTAAAGTAAAATTTGGTTTTTTACTGTGCGATTTTTAATCTTGAACAGCGCAGCTTTCGGCCTTTCTTAAAATATGAGATAAGCCGCCATGCTGCATAAGCCGCATCCAACCAGTTGACGCTCAATTTCAGTGTATAAGCCGCGGCCTATCCGTGGGGTTGTAGGGTACTAAGAAAATTCAAGTCCGCTAGAATTCATTAATATTCAACAGCATCATAGAGCATCAATGATATTACTCTGGAATGTCCAGGTTGTGGCGGGGCTGACCTGCCACTTTGAGATTGAGACAGGTATTGCCACAAAAATTTCGTCTTTGGTGGGGTATGATCCCACGTCTACAATTTCCGGACCTAACGCACTACAATTTGTGATAAAGAGCCGATTCGTGGAATCTTGTCCTCAATCTCAATACAACTCCGAAACTCATCTGTGCTTTCCATGCAATATCACGACATTTGACACCATATTGTATAGCANATCTCAATACAACTCCGAAACTCATCTGTGCTTTCCATGCAATATCACGACATTTGACACCATATTGTATAGCACCGAAATCACCAAAAGCATCATCCAGAACTAAAGCATCGTAAAGCATCATAAAGCATTTTTCAAGGTTGAGTACTATATTTTACAGTACTTTTCATCACCCGAATNAAGCATCGTAAAGCATCATAAAGCATTTTTCAAGGTTGAGTACTATATTTTACAGTACTTTTCATCACCCGAATTCTTGAGTAACCTTGTCTAATGCACTTCGTTTGAGCTAGCAGATATTTGGAAAAAATTCAACAAATTAATCCTGTTTTATTTAGGAAAGCAGTAAAAGTCATAGTCATCGAATCTAGTGGTATTCGAATAATATTTTTAACGCCTGAAAAAGGGGTGTTACTAAACTGCGCACCTTTTGCGCCTCTACGCACCCTCATGGATGATCAATTTTGAACCTAAGAAGGATTTTNGTTACTAAACTGCGCACCTTTTGCGCCTCTACGCACCCTCATGGATGATCAATTTTGAACCTAAGAAGGATTTTCAACCGGTTAACACTATACAGTTAGGTTAAAAAATACCCATCTATTAGGTTGCGCAGTTTAGTAGCACTCCNTTTCAACCGGTTAACACTATACAGTTAGGTTAAAAAATACCCATCTATTAGGTTGCGCAGTTTAGTAGCACTCCTAAAAAAGTGAAGTTCTAATAAAATTACTGTACTTAAAGTGGCAACGCAGCGTCGCCAAAAATCCTTAATTTCTCAATTATAGAGGTAATGCAGTGTTACATATGTATAAATTTCTTTGTTATATTCGTTTCTAGTGTAATTAAGCAAAATAAGTATGAATTCAACCTAATCAAATTCGATTTTGATGTTAAGTAAATTAAAGACTAATACAATTTAATCAAACAATTTATTTATTTTCTCGTGTAAATACCAGATTCTCAATTTACTCCTCTATGTCACAGTGTTTCCAACTACCTTTCTTCCGTAAAATTCCCTTGTNAAATACCAGATTCTCAATTTACTCCTCTATGTCACAGTGTTTCCAACTACCTTTCTTCCGTAAAATTCCCTTGTAAAATCGTTAAGGATTGAAGCAACAGATGCCAACACTGTTACTGATGTCATTATTGTGTAGTAAAATGGGTAATTTGAAATATTTTGACAAAAAATCCGAACTCTCCAAAATTCAGAGATTTCGGATTTGAATTTGGGAGAGTTTGAANTTGAAATATTTTGACAAAAAATCCGAACTCTCCAAAATTCAGAGATTTCGGATTTGAATTTGGGAGAGTTTGAATTTTTTTTGTCAAAATATTTTAAATTCACATTCTACTTACATAATAGTGGCATCAGAAACAGCTTTGGCATCTGTTGCTTCAATCCTTAACAATTAAACAAGGATGACCCATAACAAAAAATGATTTTGGCAACACTGTGCATGTGATCAGTTTTGTAATTCATGTTATTAAACCAAATAAAACTTGTATTGTACTAGGATTCAGGAATCGGTAGCAGGTAATATTTTCCAATTATTCAAAAATCTACAATCACATCAATTTTTTTCAATAAAAAATCTCCAATACAATAATCTCCAACGTAATAATATATTCATTTTCCTTGTATAATTTAATAGAGAAAATGATAAAAAAGTAGGATTGCAGTAGAGTGGTAAATNTAATATATTCATTTTCCTTGTATAATTTAATAGAGAAAATGATAAAAAAGTAGGATTGCAGTAGAGTGGTAAATCAGTGAAATCATATATTCGAATGGATTCTTGGGATACGATTGTATACCGAAGGGTATTATTATTTTAAATGAATTTTATTCAAGCTTAAATTAAGATTGTGTCGATAAGATCAACAATATCAGCAAATNTATTATTATTTTAAATGAATTTTATTCAAGCTTAAATTAAGATTGTGTCGATAAGATCAACAATATCAGCAAATATATCGATTTGGGTCTCCATGCCGGCAGTGATAGCTAAACCGATAAATCGATCCGATGGTCTCACACGACGTTGGATGTCACTCCAATGATTTCTCATTTTTGTATAAACTTCCGTATATCCAGCATTTGCATCATTTGCAGTCAAGATTTCATTCTTAAGACCAGAACTTAAGTCATTCAAAATGAAATTTGAGTCTCTTAGTAAAGTGTCTAATTTTCTTTGAAGTATGGCAGTAGCACGGTTTCCGCTATTTCCAGCTGTAGGAGAAATCCCATCGAATTGTTGAAAAAGTGTATACAGGATATCCATTCTTCCGCTGGCAGCCTGGTAGGCTTCGGATGATGTAGAGTAGGGACGACTTACTATAAAAGTAAAACAAATTTTTAGAATAATTAATTTTTGATTGTGATCAAATTTTTGCTTTTATTTATTTTTTAATCTATTTTTTTTTNAAATTTTTAGAATAATTAATTTTTGATTGTGATCAAATTTTTGCTTTTATTTATTTTTTAATCTATTTTTTTTTCATTTAAATAACATTACAAACCAAAAGTGATAGAAATTAGAGCAGTAAGCGGCAGGAAAGTGGTGNTTTTTTTTTCATTTAAATAACATTACAAACCAAAAGTGATAGAAATTAGAGCAGTAAGCGGCAGGAAAGTGGTGGATGGATTGTGGACTGCTGTGCACTAGTCTATTTTTTTGATTTTTTAATAATGTGTTTTACTAGTCAAGTAAAATTTTAGAAATTAGATTTAAAATTTGATTTTTACTTGTTAACCCATTGACAGCAACTATAGCAACAATCAAGGTGACTACAATTGATTTCATATCTTTAATATCGTTTAGAAATTTAGACTCTTGCTTACTGAATTGTGTAAAAAAGGGATTGATACTGATTTGGTATGAATTTGAGACTAGTATTTATACAAAATTAATTTTAATAATAATTGACAACCCGAACGTCACAACTACACATTAATTCGATATCTGGTAATCTGGTATCTGCAGGAGAAACCTATCTTGTGATGAAAAATTTTTTATAAATATTGTAAGCATTATCAACTGTGTAGTTTTAAATTTGTTAAACATGAAAATCACTTTCGTTGGATTAAATTTATAAACTTTTTCCTTACGTAACTAATCCAATGAATATTATTAATATTTGTGACAAATTTATTTTTGAATAATTTGTATGAAGGATTAGCATTTGGCGAACTCAATACTTAAACGTTCATATTTTTATTTTTTAAATACCGTATTTATTCGATTAAAAGCCGCGGCTTTTATTTAAATTTGAACATTTGCGCTGCGGCTACTAATCGAGGTGCGGCTACTATTCGAGGGCGGCGTTTAATTTTAGAATCAAGGTTGATACTATTTCATTCATACGCTACTTACGTTTAACTGTCGTGACTTATACAACCAAATCTTATTAGTAGTTAACTAAATAATTTAATTTTCCTCAGTATCGGTAGATTCACTATCTGTCGCCATAAACTCAACTTCATCCTCTTCATCAGACAACATCTCACAGTCAGTTTCTTCTATGATAGCTTCATTAGCCATTTGCTCGTCCTCGTCTTCTTCTAAAATCAAATTATTATATCTGTTTTCAAGCCTAGCTGTTTTCAGCAATTCTCTGGCCGCTGAGCAGGCCTCTCCCGGTTTCAAACAATGAATCAGATCATCTTCCGATCCGTCAACAGATGTTGTTAAAGCGCAAGCTTGGAATGACTTCTTGATCATCTCAACACTGAGTGATTCCCAAGATTTTAGGATTCAGTTTAGCATGATTTCTTTGGATGGGGCTCTCAGATTTCCACCTTTAGTATATGTCTTGGATTCGTCACCTGCAAGCCACTCGTCGTAAAATTCGAACATACGAGCCTTAAACGGTTTATTTCATGAGACGTCAGGTGCTTGGATGTATTTTGTTGTGCCACCTGAAAATAAATTTTAGAATATGTTTAACTTGTTTTTTTTTACAGAGAATAATCCGACGTGCTTTATCTTTTAAATTATTTTAGCTTACCTGGTACTACTGCAACATCCGTATTAAATTTTTTAAGCTCAGCCTTTGTTTCTTCGCTCAAATGACACCTATAGCTATCCCAAATTAGCATTCGCCTCTCAAACGAAAATTGTCCAAAAACTTTCCGTAACCAATCCAAAGTAAGTTCTTGGTTCATCCATCCATTAACTGACGTTTGAACAATTATGCCTGGAACGGATTGCAATCTTTTCACCTCACGAATGGAGTTTTTAAAAACCACATAAGGTTGAAGTTTGGTACCGTCGGACTTAGCGGACAAAACCACAGTACAATGAGCCTTCTCGTTTCCAGTAGACTTTAAAAGTGATTTTGAACCGGTTGGCTTGATTGTCGTGTTGGCAACCATGTCAAAAAAAAACACTTGTCTCATCCATTGCTACAATGCGTTCTATTCTATTCAATGCTGGCATTCCCCAACCCCGGGCATCAGCCGACCTCAACCTTGATTTGATTTGATTTGAAAAAACTATTTACTTTTTAGTCAGTTTCAGTGTCAGTCATTAGATAAATCTGTCTTCACCGTAAGACTAAGTATCTAACAGTTTATAATTTTTTTAAATTTTAACCAAATCGAGCTACGTTTTACAACTAAAAAATCATACACATCATTTTTAAATTGAGTACTGGAGGTTTCATCTAAGTTCCAATCTTTTGGGAGAATATTCCAGAATGAAAAAGTTTTTAATTTCTCAGATCTTCTGTATGTTGCTGAATTTAATTGATCTATACGTAAGAGACGTAGTTTTTTTGCAGATCAAGCCGAAGAATTAAATTTGTGGAAATAACTTATTTCATTAATCGGCTTCATCACATTCTTTGATCTAGTCCATTGAGCTCTTTCCAGAATTGTTAGCAAATCGAAATTTCTAAGCATGCTGTTTATTTCCATTTTGTTTTTGTCTTTATAGAGTTCCTTTCTTCCTGCTTATTTGTTTTCTTATGTTTTCTTCTGAGTTCCCTGAATAGTGAATTCTGTACAGCAAAGAATAGAAATCGATTAATTTTGTTTTGCATATTGTTTAGTTCAATTGCTGTTTGTACTGCCCAAAAGTTTCTAGTAGTCAAAACTAGATATGACAGGTTTTGATGAGAACTTTCAGTACTTTTGTGGTAATAAATCTTCTGATACTTTGCAGTTTTCTCAAAACGGTACTAATTCTTTTGTCAACTTCATTCGCATGCCTTTTGAATGTTACACAAGAGTCAAAGATGATCNTCAAAACGGTACTAATTCTTTTGTCAACTTCATTCGCATGCCTTTTGAATGTTACACAAGAGTCAAAGATGATCGCCAGGTATTTGAATTTGAAACTACGTCTGATTATTTCATTGTTGGTTATTATATCTGGGGTAAATGCTATGTTNCCCAGGTATTTGAATTTGAAACTACGTCTGATTATTTCATTGTTGGTTATTATATCTGGGGTAAATGCTATGTTTGAGTCATGGCTTTTGTGGAAGATCATGAATTCCGTTTTGTTAGTGTTGATCTCCAATTTGTTTTCTTTGCACCATGCTGCGATCTTTTCTAGAGTTGAATTTAACTTTTCAACTATGATTTTGGAGCACTTATCAGAGGTATAAATAACAATGTCATCCGCATAGATGAGAAATGGTATATCAATTGTTCTTCCAAAATCGTTTATAAATGCTGAAAAGAGTAGTGGCCCAATTGTAGAGCCTTGAGGAATTGCGTTCACTTCTAGGAACTGGTCTGCCATAATTCCATTGTTTAAAATATTGAAATATCTGTCTTCAAGATAGTTTTTTAATATTGATATGTAGTGTGGATTTAATGAGAAGTTGGTAATTAGTTTTTGCATTAGTATTGTGTGATCTACCGAGTTGGAGGCTTTTTTTAAGTCTATGAAAACTGCTCCCACTTTCATGAATTTTCCATCTATTAGTGTGAAGATGTGTTGTGTGATATAACGGTGTGGCAAGATCTGTACATTCTAAATCCATATTCCTCATTGCAGAGAAGTGGTTCTAAGATTATTTTCAATTTTTTAAACAATATGTTTTCATATATTATAGTGCTAGTATACTTATTGGCCTGTAACTGTCTGCTGATTTTCTGGATCCTTTGTTTTTTGTATATAGGTATAACTGTAGCTTTTTTCAATTGAGAAGGTATGCAGCAAAGATAGAAAATGGAGGTAAGAAGTGTAACTAGAGGTATTGCTAATCCACTAATTAGTGCTTTTACTACTTTCGTCGGTACAATTCCAACGTGCGAATAGTTGTCTGGCTTCAGTTCTTTTATAGATTGGATTACTTCCGCCTGTGAAATTAGAAAATCTGTCGGATTTTCACTGTTTTTCCTTTCTTGACAATATAGGTTTATTTCTTGCATTCTTTCATTGGACTGGTTGCTTCCTTTGTTTGGGAAGAAAGATGCAGCAAGCGCTTCATTTATTGTATTTTGGTCATTGGATGAATTCTCATTGATGGCACTTTTAATTATTGCTCTGTATCCTGTGAGTGAGTTCATAGTCTTCCAGAAGGAGCTTCAATTGCAGGATTGTATAAATTTCCCGTTAAAATAGTGTATTTTTGCTTTTCTAATTTGACACGTAATAGAGTTTCTTATTTTGGTATATTCTTTCCAAAGTTTATTGGAACTGTCCTTCTTCAGTTTTGACTTTAAGTAGTCTCTTGTTTTAATCAAAGGGAGTAAGTTTGCGTCCCACCATGGGTTAAGTCTTCCACGAAACTTAAATGTTTTCATTGGTGCTAGGGTATCTAAGACTTTTAGAATTTTTGTGTTAAAACTCTCAAAAGCCTCATTCATAGAGCAGCCAATGTTAATANGGGTATCTAAGACTTTTAGAATTTTTGTGTTAAAACTCTCAAAAGCCTCATTCATAGAGCAGCCAATGTTAATAGTTAAAGTTTGTAGCGTTTTACTTATCTTAGCTTTAGCTACATTCCAGTCTATGTTTTCGAAAGTGCGGATTAAGATAGTTACCGGTAGGGCTGATGATTTATTGCCTTTTCTCACAGCGAATATTAAGTGATGGTCTGATCCTGCAAATGGTACAGCTCCCGATTTTAAATAGATAAATAAACCTTNCACAGCGAATATTAAGTGATGGTCTGATCCTGCAAATGGTACAGCTCCCGATTTTAAATAGATAAATAAACCTTAAAATATGCAAGGCATTACCCAACCCCGGGCATTACCCTACCCGGATATTACAATATGCTAGGCATTACCCGACCCGGACATTACGCAACCCTAAGCAATCCCAGACTCCTAGAACGACCCAACCATTAGCATTACGTGATAACGGGCATTACCCGACCCCTGGCATCAGCCGACCCCGACTTTACAATATTCCAGGCATTATTCTACCCCCAGACATTAGCCCACCCCAGTACGTGACCCGACCCCGACATTAACCTACCTAGGGCATTACCCTACTCCCGGGTATTACGCTCTTCTCCCTACCGCAAAATTTTCCGCGCTACCTCCCAACCTACCTCCATATTGATCCACCGTTGACATTCATCCCAGCGTTTTAGCAATTTAACACAAGGTTACTCCGTTTACAACGGTTTATTCAAAATTTATTTAAAAAATAAAAATATTTTTTTTTGTCGAAAAGTTATGTGAGGCTTTCCGGTGGGTAAGACAAGGGTTAGGAGGTAAGCCCATAACTCAATTTTTTTTAAACTAATTTTTTTTCGTGGCTGACGCTTCGTCAGCCAGTAAAATTTCGAACTATGTTACTATGACAATTTTTAAATTGCATCATTAATTTTACTGATTTAATTTTTATTACCATTTCACATAGCTAATTATTTACAGCAAATTAAATTAATAAAATAATTAGGAATTCATTATTTTTGCTTCTATGTATTGACAAAATCAATCATCCTTAGGTGTAACTTGAATGAATGAATGAATTACCAGAATGAAGATCAAAAAATGAATANGACAAAATCAATCATCCTTAGGTGTAACTTGAATGAATGAATGAATTACCAGAATGAAGATCAAAAAATGAATATAATTTTTTTAATTACAAAATATACTCATATTAATTTGTTGTTCGGAACTTAATTTAATTTACCTGGTTTGACAATCGATAATATGGTGGTGGAGTACTGAAGTGATGAAAAATTTGTGTAAGAACAATATCAATANCCTGGTTTGACAATCGATAATATGGTGGTGGAGTACTGAAGTGATGAAAAATTTGTGTAAGAACAATATCAATATCACTGAACACATGATTAAACTTCCATTGGTTCTTCTGACATTGAGTGCGAATGGTACTGTAAATTTTTTATTGTTTCTTTTACGAATTTTGTCAGCGTCTATTTTCATATTCCGGTGCTTGATCCTAATGAAGGTTCAAATTTTAACAAAGTATTTGATGACTAACTTATCAACTTCTACAAAATCGACATGAATCAGATTTGTAAGGGTCTCTATTACACGACTGCATGGATTCACAGTCCATTTTGTTATTCCTTGTCCATGAAACACGCAAGAATACCTCTCCCAGTGACGAATCTTGTTTAGGAAATCAATAGAAGGGACAGTAAGCGCTCCATGAGATGATATTTTACTACAACTTTGAGGGTTTCTCATATTATCAATGCAATTCAGCGCGATGTTTTCAGATTTCTGCTTAAATTTTGATGCTATGAAGCCAGTAAGGTACTCTTGAGCTTCTAATTCGCATTTTTCCTGCAACGATAATTCATCATTGAACATTATCCAATACTCTGCTTCAATATATTCAGGAGCCGTTATGTTATGAATATTATCCTCCATTTCTTCAAACATACAGAAATCAGGACAGTGAAAGCCAATTAATAATGGAGAAATAGCCGCCGAAAAGATAACTTCGTCATTGTCTTCTTCTATTTCATTAGATACACAGCTGGTGTTTGGCGTCCTAAGGAGATGCCAAGTGAGGCAGAACATACGAAGTTTGTACTTTACATCTATTGGATTAGCGTTTTGCTTAAATGTGCCAAATGATCTCATTCCGAAAGCATTTTCACGAATATCTTGATTTATACGGTTTACCTCGCGTCAGCCCGGGCGAGTGGATTTTTGTCGGACGCTTTTTCTACTGATCATTGCAGCGATCGTATAAAATGTCAATTTTTATGCCTTAACGACTTTGTTTTTAATAAAGATAATAAATTAGGCCATTGGTCCATTGCCTTGTGGCAAACAAGAATTAGGGCACCATCGACCCGAGCGATAGGATTTATTTCCAACAACTTGCGGTGTTGCCCTAAATTCAGCGAATTTGAAATCTGTTTTTTCTAATTTTGGATATTTTGAATGTACTAATTAAGAAATTTAAATCGAACTCAAAATCAAAATCAAAATCAAANTTTCTAATTTTGGATATTTTGAATGTACTAATTAAGAAATTTAAATCGAACTCAAAATCAAAATCAAAATCAAATTCAAAATCGAAATCAAAATCGAATAGCTTTAGCTTGAGTTTTAGCTTTAACTTTAGTATTAATTTATCGAAAGCAAAACCAAAATCGAAATCAAATTCAAAATCGAAATCGACCTCAAAATCGAAGTCGAACTCAAAATCGAAATCGAAATCAAAATCGAAATCTAAATCAAAATTGATATCGAAATCAAAATCGAAATCTAATTCTAAATTGAAATCGACCTGAAAATCGAAATCGAAATTGAAATCATACTCAAAATTGAAATCGAACTCAAAATGGAATTCACAATGAAAATCAAAATCGAACTCAAAATCGAAATCGAAATCAAAATCGAATTCAAAATCTAAATCGAACTCAAAATCGAAATCGAAATCAAAATCAAAATCGAAATCGAACTCAAAATCGAAATTGAAATCATAATTAAAATCGAAAGCAAAATCAAAATCGAAATCAAATTCAAAATCGAAATCGACCTCAAAATCGAACTCGAACTCAAAATCAAAATATAAATCGAAATCTAAGTCAAAATTGAAATCGAAATCAAAATCGAAATCTAATTCTAAATTGAAATCGACCTGAAAATCGAAATGAAAATCGAAATCTAACTCAAAAGCGAAATCGAACTCAAAATTGAATTCGAAATGAAAATCGAAATCGAACTCAAAATCGAAATCAAAATTGAATTCAAACTAAATCGACCTCAAAATCGAAATCGATATCAAAATCGAAATTAAACTCAAAATGAAATCCAACTCAAAATCGAAATCGAAATAAAACTCGAAATTAAAATCGAAATCGAANAAACTCAAAATGAAATCCAACTCAAAATCGAAATCGAAATAAAACTCGAAATTAAAATCGAAATCGAAATCGAAATCGAACTCAAAATCAAATGTCAGCTTTGACAAATGTCACCATTGACAAATGTCAACAGNGAAATCGAAATCGAACTCAAAATCAAATGTCAGCTTTGACAAATGTCACCATTGACAAATGTCAACAGTGACAAATTCCACGATTGACAAATGTCAACAGTGACAAATGTCACCATTGACAAATTTCACCATTGACAAATGTCACCATAGCAAAATTTTACCAATGTAAAATTTTAACATTGACAAATGTCAGCATTGACTAATGTTANACAAATGTCACCATAGCAAAATTTTACCAATGTAAAATTTTAACATTGACAAATGTCAGCATTGACTAATGTTAGCATTGGCAAATGTCAGCATTGACAAATGTCAACAATGACAAATGTCAGCACTCACTAATGTTAGCATTGACAAATGTCAACATTGACAAATGTCACCATTGCAAAATTTCACTATTGACAAATGTCAGCATTGACACAAATGTCACCGATGACAAATGTCACCATTGAGAAATGTCGCCATTGACAAATGTCACCATTGACAAATGTCACCATTCACAAATATCAACACTGNGCCATTGACAAATGTCACCATTGACAAATGTCACCATTCACAAATATCAACACTGACAAATGTCACCAATGACAGAATTCACGATTGACAAATGTCACCATTGCAAAATTTTACCATTGACAAATGTCAGNCAAATGTCACCAATGACAGAATTCACGATTGACAAATGTCACCATTGCAAAATTTTACCATTGACAAATGTCAGTATTCACAAATGTCACCATTCACAAATGTCAACAGTGACAAATGTCACAATTGACCCTAGAGAGACTCAAATATTATTAAATTTATTTCCCCATGGGGTTGTTATATAATTTAATACTGTCTTATGTAAAGAATAAATGGCATCGATGTGATCACGGTTGGAAATTAATCCTATCGCTCGGGTCTCTAGAACGCTCAGAATTGGCGTTCGACAAAAATCCTATCGCTCGGGTCATTGTTGGACTATTGGACTGCGGGTTGACGCGAGTTACACTTAAAGCAACGGCAGTATTGGCATTTTTGAGATCATTGTACATTTGCTTTAGTGAGTTAATGCACATCAGTATATAGTAGTTTTTGGAAGTGAAAAAGCTTTTGATTTTTTCCGGTGACAGTCTTCATTATCAAAATTTCTTTGTAGTAATTTGTCAGAATCTGATTTTGCAAATCAAGATTGATTACATACGAACATTTGGATGGGTTTCTGTCGGTTGGAATTCTTGAATTTAGGATGTCAAACGCATCATTTGTTAGCTTAATGAATTCTGCTATCCTTTTTTTCTCTGGGAAGTGATGTTGAAATGCAAGAGCAACAGTACAAAAAAAAGTTTGAAAGGCCATTACAACATGCTGTCTTTCATCTCTTTTCACTTAAAGGTGTTTAAGATACACAAAATAAAATTTAAATCATAAGTAACAAAAGCTTTTATGGATTCTAAATAATTTAAGCTAACTTTTGTGTTAACTTGTTGCAAATTCTAAATTCATTGCGTGCAATATCAAGCAGTTGCTCGAAGTCAGCATTTGCAATGACAGTTTCATCAGATAATTTCAAACTGTGATCCAATAGATTGTTACGTAATAGTTTTATTAGATGTGGTAGATTAGCAAAACAATGAATTTTTTCTTCGGTATCACAGTTTTCGAAACTAGGTTTGTCAGCTAACGCCCAACTTCTTTTAAACCCCTTGGTTGATGGTGCTGTTGTCGCAAGTAATTTAGGGCAGAGTAAGTCCTACACTTTGACATTCCTTCACAATAATATTTAATTCGGTCTTGTTAAACTTGAAGTCGTATTCGAAGAATATTGGTTGCTTCCATTTCGAAAATATTCCATGGGTTAACAAAACTATCATATTTTTATGAGGACCGAATATTCTATGCAAAGAGATCTTAGAAGATGGATCCATCAAGCGACATCTCATCAAAGCAAAGATTGCACTGCCTTAAATGTGAACCATAGAATAAAAACTCAGTTGATGATTCAATTTGTTAAATTACCTTTTCATCTCACGTCTTCCTAAAAATTGATCATGCAATAAATTCATAACACATCCTATAATTCCAGGTGTGAAAATGGTCTTGGATACCCATCGCTTGAGAGTTGAAGGTAGAGAAATTATCCAAAACATTCTGACAAAATCATAAGCAGCAATTGATTTTGCTTTCAAACAAAGAGCTTTAGTAATATCCTCTTCAGGCCAACAAGTCTTCGAAGTTCTATTGCTTATCATTTGAATTTGTGATTTAGTGAATCGTCCCGATAATAAAGCATCAATTCCGAGGTTATTGTGTGAAGAAGTTGAATTTGCTGGTTTAGGTTTTGTTTTGTTTAGCTTGATGCATTTAGCTTTCAAATTTGCAATTATTATTCTCAAATTCTTATTTTGCATCAACAGGGTTTGTCTTTTTTTCGCCTTCTGTGATTTGAAGCTATGTTGTAAAAACAATATCCTTTTTTTTCAAGTGCTCATTAGATAGAGTATATCTGTAAAAAAAAATTATTTTTCCATTAAAATCATGGTCATGAATGACCCTGACTCAATGACTCAGAGTCACGACAGAATCACGACTCTGACTCACGTGACTGACCCTGACTCATCGATTCCTCAGACTCATTGATGATGATTGCCTAACTAAATTCAGAAATGAAACCCATTGAGAACATTGGGAGTTATTCGGAACCCTATTCGGAACCGTAATTGATACCGACTAAAAACATATAGTAATTACCTGGTGGATGAAACACAATTCTTATACCTCGTCGGAATGTATATATGACCTGGGTCTATGTGATCAACAGCTTCAAACCTGATTTCAATTTATATATTTATTATACAGTTATTTATATATACTCACATTAATAATGGAACTAATAGTGAATTCGTCGTACCTAATACGAAGCATCTCATTCCCAATTTTGACCATAGCTGACTCTAAGTTATTTGATAATTTCAAAGATAGGGTTGTCTCGAATATACAAGTCGTTACTTAAATAAATAAGAAAACACTTAATTAGTTAGAGCCATATAATAAACATCAATGTTTAAATGTGAAGTATTATTAGCACTAAATTATTACCAAGGTTTTAGGTTGGAAAAACGTAATTGTCCATTTCTACTCTTCTATTTTTGCTAAACTTGATTTCATTTGGTATAAAGTGTGTAGAACAAATGCGATGATGGTCCTTGATAATCTGGCCTTCTAGATCACACTTTAAAATCCAAACATCTTTACTAGGTTGCGTTTTCGGAAATCTGATAAAATTAACCCACTTTCCTTCCTTCTTGCAATTACGAAAATTATTTCGACAAGATTTAATAATGCAGGTCGACATTTTTCAATAATTATGTATTTTTTAAACTCTTAATAATTTAAAATTCAAAAGTAAAAAAAAATTAAATTTGTTTACGAAAACGAAGGTTTGTTATTTTTATAGAATAATTGATAATTTTCCTAAAAATAATAGTTATGGGCTAATCGCTTAGAGGACTTTTGGATTTTATTCCTCATAGCAACCTTGAAATTAGTACTANAATAATAGTTATGGGCTAATCGCTTAGAGGACTTTTGGATTTTATTCCTCATAGCAACCTTGAAATTAGTACTAAAATTATTCAAAACTTCGGCTAAGACTAGAGTATTGCATGACTCTGACTCAGGAGTCGACTCTTGACTCATGAGTCGACTCACAATATTTTTGAGTTTGACTCTGACTCTGACTCACTAAAAACAAAGAGTCGGAGAGTCGTTGACACTTGACTCTTTAATATTGAAGTCTGACTGNCTGACTCTGACTCACTAAAAACAAAGAGTCGGAGAGTCGTTGACACTTGACTCTTTAATATTGAAGTCTGACTGAGTCGACTCTTCCGAAAAAGAGTCAACTCTTTATAACTCATGCCTAGAATATTCTATTACGTCTCATGAAATTGCAGCAGATATTAATATAACAGGTATTAATTCATCAATTTGTCGTAACACTAAAAGAGATGTTCAAAAGTGAAAAATAAATGTAACTGTTTGTTATTTTTCCAATTCTTCCGAAATGAAAGAATGGATATTCAGGAAATAATTGTACTTAACGAACTTCCTGATGCAGAAACGGAATGCGGATGTCAATCAACTAATCCGGTGAATCAAAAAGGTAGAGTACAACATTTTACAGTTGTCGAGGTTAATAATAAACCTCAATATCTGTGTAATTATTGCACGTAAGTGAACTTAATTAATATAGTTATTATCAAAGCAATAATTATACGAGTAAGCAATTTGTTTTAATTAATTTAAAAAAATTGTCATCTGACTCTANTTATTATCAAAGCAATAATTATACGAGTAAGCAATTTGTTTTAATTAATTTAAAAAAATTGTCATCTGACTCTACAATCGACTCAAGAGTCGACTCTCACTCATGACTCATTGACTCTGACTCACAGGCTAAAAACCCAAAAGAGTGAGTCGACTCTCAAAAAATTTAACCTTTGACTCTGACTCTGACTCTGACTCACTAAATACAAAGAATCAGAGAGTCGACTCANTCTCAAAAAATTTAACCTTTGACTCTGACTCTGACTCTGACTCACTAAATACAAAGAATCAGAGAGTCGACTCAGTGAGTCAATGACTCTGACTCTGGCTATAATGTGAGTCATGCGATTGCCGAGGAAGTAGAAGCAGATGAAAGGGAGTGAGACGGAGAAACGGTACTTCTGTTCTGGCCACAAGACGGGAGCTGGCGTTACCACCAGCCTCCTCGCTCTCTCACGGTCAAGGTCAAGGTTACAAGGCCTAGTTCAAGGGTCAAGGTTACAAGGCCTAGTTCAAAGGTTGCACTTCCGTCAGACTTCTCATTTCGCGGGCAGGTGCGACTTGACAACTATAGACCCTTGCAATTCTCTTCCTCTCATCAGTCTCTCATATACATCATATGATAGATTCACCGCACTTCATCCTGCATAAGTCTCATCCGGCATCTCACCGAAATCACCATATCAATCCACCTCACATCACTTCACCATTATACTAATCATATCATACTGGATCGTAAGGCGCTCCAGCGGCCAAGCGGCCTTTATTGTGTGCGCAATCGTACTTAAGTAAATTAAGTACTTAGTATTTTCCATTATATATTTGGGTTAATCTCGGTATAAATTTAAGTCCGAAATCGATTAGTAATCTGACCGAACCAACTTCATTCCCATACCGCCATTTTGTTGGATAAATTTCCACACAGGTAGAAAATTATGTGGGATAAACGTCCATATAGGCGGAAAATTTTGTTNATTTTGTTGGATAAATTTCCACACAGGTAGAAAATTATGTGGGATAAACGTCCATATAGGCGGAAAATTTTGTTGGATAAATTTCCATGCAGGCAGGGTGTGGACATACACTGCTCCTATAATACCTATGTTTCTTTCAGATTATGTAAAACTGAGATATTAATCCCACAAAATTATCTGCCTGTATGTGAATTTATCTAACAAAACTTTCTGCCTGTATGGGAATTTATTAACCAAAATTTTCTTCCTGTATGGAAATTTATCCAACAAAATTTTCTGCCTGTGTGAAAATTTATCCAACAAAATTTTTTGCTTGTGGAAATTTATCCAACAAAATTTTCTGCCTGTACGAATTTTTATTCAACAAAATTTGCTGCTTATATGAATATTTACTTAACAAAATTTTCTGCCTCTTTGAAAATTTATCCAACAAAATTTTGCAATTTTCAATTCTTTTGTATTGGTCTGCTTCTCATAATAAATCTACTTCTCGCATACCATGGGAATCTTGAGCAATTTCGTAGTAGTCGTGCCCGACTANTGCTTCTCATAATAAATCTACTTCTCGCATACCATGGGAATCTTGAGCAATTTCGTAGTAGTCGTGCCCGACTACGCATTGTGGTGGGTGTACACTATGAGAAAGTTTTAATATGTGGGTTGTTATATAAATATACACTCCAAACACTAACAGGGAATGAAAAAAAAATTCAAAAAGCTCTAACTACTTCTGAAGGGATCGGTACTTAAAATCATGGATTTAGATAAACAATTAAAAAATATCAATTATATGGTTAAGATTTCATGATTCTTTAAAATAATCGATTTCGACTTACATTTCTTTTTCAAATGGCTATTGTCTACTTCGATTTGATGAGTTGGAATTTTTAGAAGTTGAAAAGAATTGGGTAGTACAAAAAAGCAAGATGTAGTAACGTTTTGTTGCCTGGGAGTCATGACTCTTTGTAGTGAGTCACGACTCAGTCACTTTGGAAAGGCACAGAGTCACGAGTCAGGTGATTCAGAGTCACGACTCAGTGACTCCATTTCTCTATTGAGTCAGTCACCCAAAACCAGTGACTTCGAGAAATTGATGAGTCAGAGTCAGAGTCAGAGTCANATTTCTCTATTGAGTCAGTCACCCAAAACCAGTGACTTCGAGAAATTGATGAGTCAGAGTCAGAGTCAGAGTCAGAGTCACGTGTCTCAGAGTCACTGAGTCAGAGTCACGTGCCTCAGAGTCACTGAGTCAGAGTCATTCGTAACCGTAATCTTAAGTGTAAAAAATTTAGTTCACGAAGCAGATTTGATACAAATTCATAAGGTATCTTCTCAAGCAAANGTAATCTTAAGTGTAAAAAATTTAGTTCACGAAGCAGATTTGATACAAATTCATAAGGTATCTTCTCAAGCAAAAGGCACAGGGCCAAAAGTAGCTTCACTATGTCTTATAATAAAATTTGGACTGGAATTAGGATTAACATGAATAAATCAGAAATAATTTATTATGAATGTTTGGTCTGAATAGACAACACAAATGCCTTATAAGTTTGAAAAAAGGCTTTTCAGACATGAACTACTGACTAAAGTGTATAATTTATTGCAATGTTTTTGAGAATCGGTTACTACAAGATAAGTGGGAACAAAATTATACTAACGTGTCTAATCATGACGAAATTCATTATTTTCAGACATTCATGAAGGATTTAAATTTACCGAAGTTTGGAGTTTTTTACTGTAATTTGTATTTTGTTGTTAGAATTCATATTAGATGTGAATATATTAGCTTCAAAATTTTAACCGTCTAGTCATGTCATAGGTCATGTTTGAGTTGGTCTACAAGTTTATTGAGAATTTGTTTGCCAAAAAAAAAACGTAACAAGGAACTTGAACATCATAATGGCTATTTATATTATGACACTCTACATTACTTTAACCATAACTCTGTACATCAAAAACACAACTCAACAGCAAATATCTATAGACGAAACTGGATTTCAAAATTGTCATTTTATTATACTGGAATACCCATCCAATGTCTTTACAGTTAGTGGGGCAGTAGTTATCAGATTNCAAAATTGTCATTTTATTATACTGGAATACCCATCCAATGTCTTTACAGTTAGTGGGGCAGTAGTTATCAGATTAAAATATAACTCGTCTACAAATGAGTCTCAAAATATGTAATCTTACAGCCATGAGTAAGATCGAGTCAACCTTTATTTTTCTCAAGAAAATTTGCCAACTAATATTATTTCTTACAACCACAAATAGNAGTAAGATCGAGTCAACCTTTATTTTTCTCAAGAAAATTTGCCAACTAATATTATTTCTTACAACCACAAATAGTGTTAGCAGAAGCAATGTACCGTAAGGGCAATTGCGTTCAATAAAAATTAGATGTTCACCGAAGGGCTCATTCGGCTCGTGGCCGAAGACCGAAGCTTCGTCTTCGGTGGGTCGCCGAAGGCCGAAGAGTTTCTCATTGCGCATGTGGGGTGTCTATCGAAAGGTCTCAACGTCAAGAACTCATTTCATTTATTAATAACAATTTAACTGAGATGAAATTTGTTTATATGCATACATTTCATTTTGTCCATAACAACTCCTAAAAGAATGAATGGAATATAGTGCTTTTAATATTCGAAATTTAAGCGATGGAGGTTGTGGTTAAAAAAAGTGAGTACTTCCCCGTTCTCTGGAGTAAGTCGATTTCTCTTACCCTTAATTTAAACTTCCCCTTCATCTCACCTTTTGGTGAAAATTATCACATTTACCCCAGGTGAATGCGTGTAGACTTTTGGTGAAAATTTTCACTTCACCTCGTCTTCCTTTGACCATCACCTTTCTCCTTTGCTTCACCCTGTTAGGCATTTAGACTTCTCCAACCTTTAACCTTCACCTAACTTTTTGGTGAAAATGCCGAGTTGATTTTGCTTCAACTTTTTCAGAGGTGAAAGGTGAAATTGTACTTTATCTCAAATACCCCAATTATTTGTCAACGCGCGTAAAAAGTGTTACTTAAAATTTTACTCAGCACTCAGCAGTTAATTAAAAATAAAATATTGTTTAACAACAATGGTTAAACGAAATAAAAAATAGTACATTTCAGAAGAGAAACTAATTGATTTAGATTCAACTCGAGAAAACAATTTTTACTTAACCTCAAGTTACCCGCGCTAAAAGGTGAAAGGGTATTGACCCGAGGAGAAGTCTAAATGGTCTAGTTTTTTTCATCGAAGCTGCAGGTGATGAATTGGTAAAGGTGAAAGGTGAAAGGTGACGGAAAGGCAAAGTCTAAATTAAGGATTAGTTTCGTAAATGTTCCCCTTTTCTGATGTTGCAGTTATAAATTATTATGTATAATTTTTGCACACATTTCTAAGTTTAGTATTNATGTTCCCCTTTTCTGATGTTGCAGTTATAAATTATTATGTATAATTTTTGCACACATTTCTAAGTTTAGTATTGTTTTTATCCTGATGTTAGATATTATTCATAATTAGTTATTATGAAACAGAATATTCTATTATTATGATTTTATTTCTTAGTGATGGTTACTTTGTGGTTCGCCCTTATGTATGATCCATAGTATAANTAATTGATTTAGATTCAACTCGAGAAAACAATTTTTACTTAACCTCAAGTTACCCGCGCTAAAAGGTGAAAGGGTATTGACCCGAGGAGAAGTCTAAATGGTCTAGTTTTTTTCATCGAAGCTGCAGGTGATGAATTGGTAAAGGTGAAAGGTGAAAGGTGACGGAAAGGCAAAGTCTAAATTAAGGATTAGTTTCGTAAATGTTCCCCTTTTCTGATGTTGCAGTTATAAATTATTATGTATAATTTTTGCACACATTTCTAAGTTTAGTATTGTTTTTATCCTGATGTTAGATATTATTCATAATTAGTTATTATGAAACAGAATATTCTATTATTATGATTTTATTTCTTAGTGATGGTTACTTTGTGGTTCGCCCTTATGTATGATCCATAGTATAAATATGGGTGTCTCTATGTGTTTGAGTTACCAGTTGTCCAGTATTCCTTCCCAGCTTCACTGGGTTGGAACGCCGATCAGTCCGGGCTGGAAAAAATTTTTTTAAAACAATAAAGTTTTGTTTTAATAAAAGTTAAATTTATTGCATAAAGCAATTTGAATTGAGTTTTGAGTTTTTATTTTATTGTAAGAGTTTTTGGTCGGTTGTTGGTCAGTAGTCGGCCCAATAGGTGGGAGGAATTGGAGCGGGAGAAGCTCCAATTCGAAAGTTAGATTTTTTTAGTTTTTTGTTTTCTTTTGTTTTATTTAACTTAAAGTTTTTAAGTTAGTTTTTTTGTTTGATTATTGTTGAAAATTTAACTAAGTTTTTGAATACTTTTGAAGAAGAAGAGCGGTTTAGCAGTACCAGGTAAGCTAAACCGTCACACTGAAAAGAACCTTTCACTGCATACAGTGCTAGCTGGGGCAGACAATGGGCTAGTATTTTTTTGCCATAANCACACTGAAAAGAACCTTTCACTGCATACAGTGCTAGCTGGGGCAGACAATGGGCTAGTATTTTTTTGCCATAAATGACAATTGAGGATAAGTAGGCTGATACAGTTTCCACCACTCAAATGCGTTTTCCTTTTGCCCCAACAACATTGGAGATAGATAAATAGGTATTAAATTTACTTTCTAACTTCGCATCTGATTAAGTACCCAAATCTGCACATTCTAGATTCTCGCCTTGGAGTTCAGAAATACAATTCCAACATGAATTATGAGTCTCTTGAGAAACTGTAGGCTCCTCTTCCACAACATATTGACTTCTTGACCACGGTCTGGAAGTACTTCATTTCTCATTTCATTTTTCAACTCAGCAACTATTTGATTTTTTGTCTTGCTTTTTATCAGTAGGAACAAATTGTAGTTNCTCATTTCATTTTTCAACTCAGCAACTATTTGATTTTTTGTCTTGCTTTTTATCAGTAGGAACAAATTGTAGTTTGAATCTCGGACCCAAAAACGTGGCGACTGTGAAATTAGGATTTTTAAAAATATGCTCAAATCTTGCGGACATACTTTGCATTAATTTATCTTTCATTGTCCCNCTCATTTCATTTTTCAACTCAGCAACTATTTGATTTTTTGTCTTGCTTTTTATCAGTAGGAACAAATTGTAGTTAGAATCTCGGAAACAAAAACGTGGCGACNTTGTCTTGCTTTTTATCAGTAGGAACAAATTGTAGTTTGAATCTCGGACCCAAAAACGTGGCGACTGTGAAATTAGGATTTTTAAAAATATGCTCAAATCTTGCGGACATACTTTGCATTAATTTATCTTTCATTGTCCCAACTCCTCCGTGTAGAGGAGTTTCCTTCTTCAAGTATAGGTTAATAGTGGCCACTGTAGGAATGACACTAGAAATGGTTGGCCAAGTCTTTGCTTATTTCCTTGGTGACTTCGTCAAATGAAGTGAAAGGGTTGAACTGAGAAGAGACTATTGGTTGTCATTGAGGTTGAGAATATCGGACTCACCAGCCAAGAGTATTAGGACTTGTTTCTGTTCAAGTACTGATTGAAGAAGGTAGTAGGTAGAATTCCAACGTGTTGTCACATCTTGTACCAATTTTTTTTTACGCCAAGTTGTTCTTGAATATAATTAAGCTTGGAAACCGCAAGATGGGAGTGATTGAAGTGTCCCACTACCTTCCTGCAATTCTATCATGNTAGGAATGACACTAGAAATGGTTGGCCAAGTCTTTGCTTATTTCCTTGGTGACTTCGTCAAATGAAGTGAAAGGATTGAACTGAGAAGAGACTATTGGTTGTCATTGAGGTTGAGAATATCGGACTCACCAGCCAAGAGTATTAGGACTTGTTTCTGTTCAAGTACTGATTGAAGAAGGTAGTAGGTAGAATTCCAACGTGTTGTCACATCTTGTACCAATTTTTTTTACGCCAAGTTGTTCTTGGATATAATTAAGCTTGGAAACCGCAAGATGGGAGTGATTGAAGTGTCCCACTACCTTCCTGCAATTCTATCATGNGATATAATTAAGCTTGGAAACCGCAAGATGGGAGTGATTGAAGTGTCCCACTACCTTCCTGCAATTCTATCATGTCATTCACTGCTCGTTGGGACTTGATTGAATCTTGAATTACTTATTGGAGTGTATGTAAGAAACATGATTGATTGTTAAACTTTGAGTCTCGTGTCGCCTTCAACATATTAGCCTCATTGTCCGTCAAAATGCTGTGAAACTTTTCCATTTGAATATTCCACTTAAGTGATGGTAGATTTTAACGATTCTGAAATAGTTTCGCTTGAATGAGAGCCAGGAATGAATGTTGAACTGAGCATAAAATTCTTTTGCTCAAAGTTATCATTTAACCAGTGTGCTGTAAAGCTGATGAACAGGTTGTCTTTGTGTTTAGCTGTCCAAACATCAGTAGCGAATGAAAGGTACAGCGCAGAATCCAATTGCTTCCGAAGTATATCTTTGCATCTCCCATAAATATCCGAAATTACGCTATCAGTGAAGTATTTGCGGCTTGAAATCTGAAAATTTAATTTCGTTAATTAGTAATTATTTATTTAATAATTAATACGAGTAACAGTAAATGACTTACATTGAACCGTGGAGATGTTTTCCGCATGAGTCGTTGAAATCCAATGTCATCCAAGAGCCACGACAGAATAAGGTTGATTGTCGATTGCAATAAACTCCCCAATTATTTAGTGAAGTTTCTTTGCCTTTGGGTTGTTAATTGGCCATGGTTGAGATAGTGAGAGCATAAAAAAAAATGTTGGACTGTTTCTTTTCTACAGACATAGAAGTGGAAAACCCCATCTCTGCTTCTTTTTCTTGAATTTTAGAAAACTAAAAATTTAAAACAAAAAGTGACTGCTAATTCATAATAACATATATAATTAATTTATCTTACCTCGGCAGTGTTTTGATTTCAAATGGTCTCTGAGTGGTGTTGTAGTGGCTGACTTCCCGGTTCCACCTCGAGATAATTTTAAGTTACANGATTTCAAATGGTCTCTGAGTGGTGTTGTAGTGGCTGACTTCCCGGTTCCACCTCGAGATAATTTTAAGTTACAGAGCGTATACTTTGCTTTCTTCGAATTGTCAAAATTTTCGAAGTATTTCCAGATTGTGCTTGTTCTTTTTGATTTGACCAAATGTTGAGACTTAGAGGTAGCGGAATCCTTAACCAGATGCGCTATAATAGTTAGTAAATTGAANGATTTGACCAAATGTTGAGACTTAGAGGTAGCGGAATCCTTAACCAGATGCGCTATAATAGTTAGTAAATTGAATCATTTTTGGTTTTTGACTTCATTGTTATATTCGTTACCTATTATCGTTTAAAATATTACTAAGCTTCTCACCTGGTGAGGTTCGTTCCTTCTCTGTAGTGAGGATTTCTATCTCAATATCACTTTTGAACATTTCGGTTTAGTATAGTTATAGAAGAGTGATAATTTAATTAAGAAAAAAAANTATCTCAATATCACTTTTGAACATTTCGGTTTAGTATAGTTATAGAAGAGTGATAATTTAATTAAGAAAAAAAAATAATGCAATTGGAAAGAAGTCAAAATAGGATTAGATTTAAAATAAGGATATTTAAAAAATAAACAANAAAAAAAATAATGCAATTGGAAAGAAGTCAAAATAGGATTAGATTTAAAATAAGGATATTTAAAAAATAAACAAAATAGAATAAAGCATCAGTTTTCTGTACGTTTTAATTACGTGACCTAATCACTCTCCAACATCATAATCAGTTAAATGCGTGAGAAATAGTTAACTCTTCGGCCGAATCCTTCGGTCAATGGCCGGAGACCGAAGGAGGTCCTTCGGCCAAATTTTGGCCGAAGCCAACCGAAACTTCGGTGTATCCCTAGTAAAAAATTTTTTTACTACTTTTGTGTTGTTGAGTCAGCTGGGCTCTCGAAGCTCATACACGTGCAATGATCGGCGTTTTTTTCTGATTCCGCTCCCGCTTCCACGCTGTCTTTTCTTTTGAGTTCCGCTCTCAGAGGCAGACCCGCTCTTTGTCCGTCGAGATTTAAAAAATAGTTTTACTTTTCCCATGTATTTTTGGGTGCTGAGAACGGTGGTGAGGTCAAGTTTGACGAATGGACCATCCTTCACAGAAAATTAAATTTTAGTTTCAGAAAATTAGTTTTTAGTTTTCTATTTGGTTTAAGTATGTCAAATATTACTTGCTACTTCAACTATTACAGATGGATGGTGGGACAGAATGGTGGTCTCTAACCCGACTGGCTCGGGTTCGTCTTTTACTTATTTCGCTCGTTTTTTTTGAACCCTAATCCTATCAATTTATTTCTTAAGTTAATCTAGTATAAAAATACAATCATCGCATTGGACTAATAGAATAACCTTATGTAAAGCATTAAACCATATGTAAGCTATATTTTTTTAATTTTCCTTCAAAAATGTATTTTTCCATCGAATTTTTTAATGTTATCTTTTTCATGTTGTATTTATATATTTTTTTATGCGTGTTGTTTCATGTATTTTATGCATATATTTATTTTCATATATTTTTAATGTTTTAAAGTTGACTACTTTAAAGTTGAACTTGAAGGACACCAAAGTGATGTAAAATCTTTTTAGAAAACTATGCACAAATTAACGATTCATTAAAAGACAAGTTAATCCATTTCTACCCTTAGCAAAAAAATTGTTTTTTCTAATCTAGTTTTATAAGATATCATTAATCTACTAGCTGAATCTTTTACATCAGTAGGAAATCAAGTAAATACGTACAAGTAAACACGTTGTTACAGTTCCCATGTTTTAGTTCGTTAACTGTAGAACTACGAGTGCAGGAATTAGATATTAATATTCCAACACGGCTACTATTTGATAGTACTGTGAGCGAAATATTGAAACTGTTTTGTCCTTTATATTGGTGGATTCATACGAATTTTCAAGGGAATAGATTACCGATTTATACTGGAGGATCCAATATTCAACTTGATACTAAAAAGTATTTTATAGTTCGTCCGTTATTCAAATTTCTTTAGGCTTTAGCCCGAAATTGTAAAAAATGATACTATAGTTGATCTTTCCCATTTATCCTTTAGACTTTAGCTCTCGCTTGCGGTTTTTTTTTAATTTCGCGCACTTTCCGACTTTTCTGAACTTTCACCGCGGCGGATGAAAATTCTAGACTTTAGTCTTCGGCCTTAATGCCGTGTTTAGTCTTTCACGTTCNAACTTTCACCGCGGCGGATGAAAATTCTAGACTTTAGTCTTCGGCCTTAATGCCGTGTTTAGTCTTTCACGTTCACAACACCTTCACGTCACTCTGGTCACTTTCACGTTACTTTTGGCTGTTTTATATGAGGGGGGATCACTATCAAAAACATGAACCAAAAACACCTTTAAGTTTCTCACACACACCAACAATACATGAAGGATTTACACACACATCACAAATGCATAAAAAATACATGAAGGATTTACACACACACATCAGAAATGCAAGAAAAAATACATGAAGGATTTACACACACACATCACAAATACAGGGGAAAATACATGAAGGATTTACACACGTCAGAAATACATGAAGGTTTTGTACACACATCATAAATACATACATGAAGGTTTTGTACACACACATGAGAAATACATGGATAAATACATGAGGAACACATGAAGAAATTACAAGAATGTTTTACACACACATGAAGAAAATACATGAAGGTTTTACACAGTGTGTAAAACCTTCATGTATTTTCTTCATGTGTGTATATTTACTGGGAGTCCAGACCTTTTCAAAATTTTTTGACAGTTGAGTACCAACACTTTAAATTAATAGCACGTTAATATGACTTCTCTTGTAAATTCAAAATCGCCAATCAATAGACCCGACCCGGAAAAGTGAAACTATAAGATCCCAACTCAGCAAGTGATTCACTTTTTAAAATCTAGAAGTGAAAGTGATTGCAGTAATCGCAATGAAAGTATAAAGTAAAGTTGGCAATTTTGGTTAGAAGNAAAATCTAGAAGTGAAAGTGATTGCAGTAATCGCAATGAAAGTATAAAGTAAAGTTGGCAATTTTGGTTAGAAGTGATTTTGGGTCTTTTCACTCCAATTCGTGAAGGTGACTTTCAAAGCGAAATACTAAACACGGCCAAAGGGTATATTCACAATGTACGTGCGTCTGGAACGCACGAAGTCTCAACGCATGCGTCAGAAGTTGCATCTCAAAAAATTAGTGTTAACCCACGCGTTATGATGCACTTGAGTTTCCAATGTAAGCACTTATAATTTNTTGCATCTCAAAAAATTAGTGTTAACCCACGCGTTATGATGCACTTGAGTTTCCAATGTAAGCACTTATAATTTATGAGTTTTTAGGGAGGAGTTTATTTTTATACTTTATTGTTGTGAACATGCAAGGATTTTGAAAAGTCTTAATTCTCCCAAAGTTTAAAAAACACTAACACAAAGTTCAAAATTCAAATTATTTTGAAACCCGCCATAAACTTTTCATACACTTATTATCTTCACTGGAGGCAAACAGAGACATCGCATCAACGCATGCAGCAGAAGTTCAATTTTTTAACTTCTGCAGCAAGACGATTTGTACCTAGAATCGCACCGAGAGAGAGAGGTGCGTCGGAGTATTCAGTACCGGTTCCCATGAACGCACCTCTAGACGCATGCGAATTTCGCATCATCGCATCAATTGATGCGATGAGGCGTTCATTGGGGATAAGCACTAAGCCTTTTCCAATCATACAGGGCGTTTAACATTTTTTTGCACCCTATAAACCATGACGTCATTTTTTCACACTATTATGCTGGCAGTAGCATGAGGAGGGAGGAGCTACGATGAAATTGGAGAAAGAGGGTGCAAAAAAAGATTAAACACCCTGTGCTTACTCTTTTATCTCAAATTGTTTAACCTTTATCTCAAATAGATCTAAATTTCGACCTTTTGAAAAGTTTCAAATTTTTGAAATTTTGGATAAAGGCTAAAGGAGAAAGGGCTCATATTTCCCTATGCTACAGTAAGTTCATTTAAAAACCAATAAGAAACATACAACAGGGGAAAACAGAATGGGTAAAGTACGAACTATAGTGATGCAAAATCCATGGATATAATGGCTACAACTCCTGGAGAAATAATCTAGTGGAGATTATGCCTATAACCTTAGTTTCCAAATAATACTAAAAGTTATTATTATTACTAAACTGCGCATCAGCGCATTTTTGCGCATCTACGCACCCTAATAGATGGAAATTTTTTAACCTAACTGTAATGTTTAAAAATTTCACTAAAATTCTTTTTAGGTTAAAAAATGACCATCTATGAAGTCGCAAAAGATGCGTAGTTTAGTAACACCCAATTACTAAAGATCTAAGGAAGTAAGCATTTCAATCCAGATGGCGCTCATTCCATTTCAAACTTGTTTCAAATAAATAAGAAAAACAGTTTCGTTTGATCCATTTCAATCCTATCTTACAGATTTCCGAAAAATTAGTGGTTTCAAGCTCAATTTATAAACTTTTAATTATAATTAAAATTTTTTAGAATTTTTATTCACAAAGAATTCATTTAATTACACGCGCACCCTTATTTTAGTCTTCTAATGATTAAAATGAAAATGGGATTGCAGTAATACAGAAGGCAGTGGGATCGTATCCCACCAGTATATCAATACTTTTTGGTTATTTTATTTTACTTGAATCTTTCAGATACATTATCAATAGTCCATATGAGTCGCATAGCAAGTCGTTCAATTATATCGTATCGGGATTCGAAAAAAATNGATACATTATCAATAGTCCATATGAGTCGCATAGCAAGTCGTTCAATTATATCGTATCGGGATTCGAAAAAAATAATGGCTTCTTCACGAATAGCTGGGGTCAACAGTGCCAAATCCATTTGGATACTTTCATAATAAGCTGCCATTATTTCTTTAAATTGTTCAAANGCTGGGGTCAACAGTGCCAAATCCATTTGGATACTTTCATAATAAGCTGCCATTATTTCTTTAAATTGTTCAAATCTCGTTGTTGCTTCAGATCCAGTCAATGTATGATACAACAAGTCGTGACTCACGCTCTCTATAATTATTTTTGACTTCTGTTGAGGATCCAGTAGTTTTGTAACAAGTACCAAACCAACATCAGGACGGGTTGGATCCTTATCAGTTATGTAAGTAATATTTTCAAAGCTATTAAAAATTTCATCAATGGCCATTTCTCTTATAAGTACAGAAAAGTGGGCTTCGGATTGTTTTGTGTAGGGTGTAGTCCTTACTAGAAATACAACAAAGATTCAGAATCATTTAATTTTATTTAGTGTTTATTCAACATATCTAACTTTATTCACTTATTTGGTTATTTCAATACAATTCAAAAGCAATGAGGGTATTCCTGATTTTGGTTATAAGATAAAAAGTTGTTAAATTTTAAATATTTTTATTTTATAAAAAGGTGACATCATTTTATATGTCTGTGATTGGTCTGATTATTTTTCCTCTCCGTTAAAGTTTAATAAGCTCAGGGGCATCTTTTTGCTTTTTATTTTTGTTGTTAAAATTCAAATAAATAACGTCAACTGAGGAGGAGAAAGGGTCAAACTCACACTTTTTATTTCATGTTGTAGTTGAAGAGATGTATGAGAGAATTGACACTTACTACTTTGTGGTCTCAGCTTTCCTCTCATACATTCTCTCAACTACAACATGCAAAAGAGGCAAGGGAAATTTTTGTAATAACAAAGTCAAAAATAAATGTCAACATAACAACATTTGACTTTTTACCCTTCCCGATATCCTATTATATCACTCATTAAAATATATCAAATAAAAATTTAACATTTAACCAGGCCATGTGGAATACCCTCAATATTTTATTAATCTAATTATATTTGATTTGATTTAGGCATAGGTGTTAAATTCACGTATAACGGAAAATCATCACACNTTTATTAATCTAATTATATTTGATTTGATTTAGGCATAGGTGTTAAATTCACGTATAACGGAAAATCATCACACGCGAGTTTGATCGACTTGCGCGCATTGTGCAGTAGTCAACGGATATAAAACTTTTCGTTATAAGACCATATTGGTTATAAGACCAAATTTCTAAGATGTGGTTTTGAACCAGCGTAATGCATTTAGCAAGAGAGAATAATTCGTTATAAGACCTCATTGGTAATAAGACCAATATTTTCGCTGAAAAATGCGATGGTCTTATATCATGCATTGTAATTCTAAACTTGGTGCCTATATTACACACCTAATATTTTATTTTATCTGTAAAGTGTAGGCCAGAGATGAGAACACGCATACGTGTTTTGGGAAAACACGCAACACGTCACGCACTCGCGCAAATCGTGCGTGTCGTGTTTTAGGTTGCACCATCCTTTGCGTGTTACGTGCGTGTNGTGTTTTAGGTTGCACCATCCTTTGCGTGTTACGTGCGTGTGTGTTTTCTCGTCGAAGTGTCGTGCGTGCCGTGCTTTGATTTGAAACACTCAACGAAAAAAGGAGGGGAAAAATTACTTTACCGTTTGGCGGTAAGCTAGGTTTTAATTAAGACGATTAGAATTAGTTTTACATTTAAATTTTCCGGAAAATTAATTTTGTTTAAAACAATTTCTTTATTAAACAAATGTTATTATTATTAAAGCTTATTTAAAATTGTTTTGTGTTGTGCTTCTTTGATTAGTTGTTGTTGAAAGCGTGGGTCATTGGGTCNGTAAAGCTTATTTAAAATTGTTTTGTGTTGTGCTTCTTTGATTAGTTGTTGTTGAAAGCGTGGGTCATTGGGTCATCCCAGACAAGAATGTACAGAGTGTTATTTAAGTAAGTCTGGTTGCTAGGGCATAAGAGTGACATAGCGTGGGTAGGTGGTACTGCCATCATGTACATTACTTCAGAACTAAAATTTTTACACAGAATTTGCGCGGCTAACAAATCTAACGGTTACTGGTTTTCTCATAATAAATTAAAAGAAAAAAAAATGGAGGATAGAATCAAGTAGGAATTAGAAATAAATATTACAAATTATTTCAAATAAATATTTTTCGAAAAAAAAAACGTATATTTGAATTTGCTTGAATTTTGAGTACAGGATAAGTGTGTATATTTAAATTTGAGATTCCAGTGTCCGCCGGATCATACTTCTAAACTTCTCAGCCTCGTTGGAATTTTTTGAAGTTTGAATGGAGAAAGTAAATTGTGCTGCATAAATAACCCTCTATACAGCCACGTACAGCCACAACGTCAGTATCAAGTACGAGCACTTTGTAAGAGAATGCAAAGGGAACAGGATGGGAAACAGGAAGTTGGAAATCGTGGGCTCAGTACATTAACTTACAGTTATGAGAATGAAAGTTATGTTAAGTGGTAAATAGAAATTAGAAAGTTTAACAAATAATAAAATTATAATAAAAATAAANAGAATGAAAGTTATGTTAAGTGGTAAATAGAAATTAGAAAGTTTAACAAATAATAAAATTATAATAAAAATAAATTAAAATATTAATTAAAAAAAAATTGCATGTCGTGTCGTGCGTGTTGTATTTTTTGACTTTTTGAAGATGCGTTTTGCGTGTCGTGCGTTTTTGGGGTTTCCTGCGTGTGTGCGTGCCGTGATTTCAAAAACCCTTCGTGTTCTCATCTCTNTGTGTCGTGCGTTTTTGGGGTTTCCTGCGTGTGTGCGTGCCGTGATTTCAAAAACCCTTCGTGTTCTCATCTCTGGTGTAGGCGTCTATAGTAAGGAAGTCTAAGAGTTGTGCGCGACATAATAGTGTGTTAAGAATTGTCGACTGACGTGCATTAGTCTATTTTTTCTTCACAAATTTTTACCTGTTAAACCATGGATGGCAACAACAGCNAGAATGAAAGTTATGTTAAGTGGTAAATAGAAATTAGAAAGTTTAACAAATAATAAAATTATAATAAAAATAAAATAAAATATTAATTAAAAAAAAATTGCGTGTCGTGTCGTGCGTGTTGTATTTTTTGACTTTTTGAAGATGCGTTTTGGGTGTCGTGCGTTTTTGGGGTTTCCTGCGTGTGTGCGTGCCGTGATTTCAAAAACCCTTCGTGTGCTCATCTCTGGTGTAAGCGTCTATAGTAAGGAAGTCTAAGAGTTGTGCGCGACATAATAGTGTGTTAAGAATTGTCGACTGACGTGCATTAGTCTATTTTTTCTTCACAAATTTTTACCTGTTAAACCATGGATGGCAACAACAGCAACAATCGAGATGACTAGAATTGATTTCATATTTTTTTAGTGTCTGTTAGAAATTTTTATTTTGATTAACTGATTTCTTTGCGGAGAAGAATGATACTGATTCGGTTTAAATTTGANTTAGTGTTCTGTTAGAAATTTTTATTTTGATTAACTGATTTCTTTGCGGAGAAGAATGATACTGATTCGGTTTAAATTTGACACCATTATTTATACAAAGTTAATTTCAATAATAATTGACGACTCGAACGTCATTAGTGAAGATAGAGTTACTAATACATTCTTGATCTAACATCTGTTCTAGATAAATTATGAGATGAAAAACTTAATTTGAAACTTATTATGATAAATATCAATAATTGTTATTTTTCATTTCTATTGATTGATTGATTGATTGATTGATTGATTGTTTATTTAACAGTTTTTTCTCCGTCAACTCTATAACTATAAACTCATTTTTACAAAAAATTTTCTTATCAAACGTTTAAATTTAGACAAAGATATACTTACTAATTGCAATTCCTGTGATGTTTGTTCGATTTTCGTGGAATCCGAACTTCGGCTACTACGAACCAAACATTCCAGTTACTCGAAATTAACTTAATATCCGAAGTTTACTGTATTCTCAAAAAATTGTCATAAATGACGTACTGAATTATTTAATTTACTATTTAATTCAAAAATTNTGTTTACTGTATTCTCAAAAAATTGTCATAAATGACGTACTGAATTATTTAATTTACTATTTAATTCAAAAATTATATTGTATGATTAAGTGGTTCCAAAATTAGTAAATCAGATTTTAAAGCAAATTAGCATAGTGTACTGTTAANTACTACGAACCAAACATTCCAGTTACTCGAAATTAACTTATATCCCATGTTTACTGTATTCTCAAAAAATTGTCATAAATGACGTACTGAATTATTTAATTTACTATTTAATTCAAAAATTATATTGTATGATTAAGTGGTTCCAAAATTAGTAAATCAGATTTTAAAGCAAATTAGCATAGTGTACTGTTAATACAAATTGATGTATTCATTAATGCCGGATAAAATTTAATAATATTGAGTACCTACATGTGTTGATCTGAATAAACAGATTACAGAGAGTGGTATTACTTTGGAATGTCCAGGTTGTGGCGGGGCTGATCTGCCACTTTGAAATTGAGACAGAGATTGCCATAAAACTTTGGGCTCTGGTGGGATATGATCCCATGTCTTGGGTTTTCAGGACCCAACGCACTACCATTTGTGCTATAGAACCGATTCGTGGAATCTTGTCCTCAATCTCAATACAACCCTGAAACTNCCAACGCACTACCATTTGTGCTATAGAACCGATTCGTGGAATCTTGTCCTCAATCTCAATACAACCCTGAAACTCACCTGTGCTTTCCATGCAATATCACGACATTTGACACCATATTGTATTGCACCAAAATCACCAAAAGCATCATACAGAAGTAAAGCGTCGTAANTATCACGACATTTGACACCATATTGTATTGCACCAAAATCACCAAAAGCATCATACAGAAGTAAAGCGTCGTAATGCATCATAATTTATGATGTTTTACGACGCTTTAACCTTGAAAAATGCTTTATAAATCAAAAAGCATTTTTCAAGGTTCAGTACCATATTTTACAGTACTTTTCATCACCCAAATTTTTGAGTACCTTGGTTTGAGCTTAGCAGGTATTTGGAAAAAATTCAATACATTAATCCTGTTTTATCTANAAATTTTTGAGTACCTTGGTTTGAGCTTAGCAGGTATTTGGAAAAAATTCAATACATTAATCCTGTTTTATCTAGAAAACCAGTAAAAATCATAGTCATCAAATCTAGTGATATTCGAATAATATTTTTAACGCCTGAAAAAGGGTGTTACTAAACTGCGCATCCTCAGGTGATCAATTTTGAACCTAAAAGGGTTTTTAGTTAAGTAATTTAAAGACTAATACAGTACGATCACACAATTTATTTATTTTCGCGTGTAAATACCAGATACCCAATTTACTCCTCTATGTCACAGTGTTTCCAAGTACCCGGTTTAGAAACCGCCCTCGTCTATTATCCTCAGACTTTTAGCGCCAAAAAACTTTATTGTACAGTCCGCTCTCGCTGGTAATCCGCATTTTTTTTNTTATCCTCAGACTTTTAGCGCCAAAAAACTTTATTGTACAGTCCGCTCTCGCTGGTAATCCGCATTTTTTTTTTATTGTTTTATTTTGATGTTTGTTAAATATTAGTTAAAAAATCAGTGTAAGTAAACATCAAAAANTTTTTTTTTATTGTTTTATTTTGATGTTTGTTAAATATTAGTTAAAAAATCAGTGTAAGTAAACATCAAAAATGAGCTCAAAAGTAAAAAAAACCGAACACTTCACCTGGCTACGAGTCTGAAATTTCAAACTCGGAAGTAATGGAGATTGATCATGAAGAAGTTTCAACCAATCAAATGGAAGTCGACTCCGATTTGGAAAATGAGCTAATCGGTGATGAATTTGACGGATGACTAAATAACCAAAACTAATTTTTGCATTTAAATAGTTTTCCAATAATTTTCAATAAAATGTAGATATTGAATAATCCGCCCTCGTTTATAACCCGCACCGCCATTTTTTGCCAGTGTGAAAGTCAAAATCGTTAGATAATCTGCGGATTATACACCTGGGAGTAGGGTACCTTTTTTCCGTACACACTTGTTAAATCATTAAGGATTGAAGCAACAGATGCCAACGCTGTTTCTGATGTCTTTATTGTGTGATAAAATGTGTATTTGAAACATTTTAACAAAAAATCCGAACTCTCAACAATTCAGGGATTTCGGGTTTGAATTTGGGAGAGTTTGGATTTTCAGTCAAAATGTTTTAAATNCGAACTCTCAACAATTCAGGGATTTCGGGTTTGAATTTGGGAGAGTTTGGATTTTTAGTCAAAATGTTTTAAATACACATTCTACCACATAATAGTGACATCAGAAACAGCTTTGGCATCTGTTGCTTCAATCCTTAACAATTACCAAAGATGTCCTATAACAAAAAATGTTTTTGGCAACACTNTGCACATTCTACCACATAATAGTGACATCAGAAACACCTTTGGCATCTGTTGCTTCAATCCTTAACAATTACCAAAGATGTCCTATAACAAAAAATGTTTTTGGCAACACTGTGCATATGAGCAAGTGTGTCATTCATGTTATTAATCAAGTAAAACTTTTAATGTATAGGATTCAGTAATCAGTAGCAGGTGAAATTCTCCAATTCAAAAATCTCCAATCACATAAATTTTTCAATTAAAAATCTTCAATACAATAATCTCCAACGTAATAATATAACTCATTTTTATTCGTGTATAATATAATAGAGAGAATGATTTAAAAAAAGTTGGATTGCAACACTGTGGTAAATTAGTGAAATCATATTCCAATGGATTCTGGGGATACGATTGTATACCAAGGGTATTATTATTTCAAATAAATTTTATTCAAGCTTAACTTAAGATTTTTTCGATAAGATCAACAATATCAGCAAACATATCGATTTGGGTCTCCATGCCGGCACCGATACACAAACCCATATATCGATCCGATGGTCTCACATGACGTAGAGTGTCATTCCAATGTTCTCCCATTTTTGTAAGAACTTCCTTAAATCCAGCCTTTGCATCATTTGCAGTCAAGGTTTCATTCTTCAAGCCAGAAAGTAAGTCATTCAAAATGAGATTTGAGTTCTTTATTAAAGTGTCTAATTTTTCTTGAAGATGGGATTTATCCAAGATTTCGCTAATTCCAGCGGTAGGAGAAATCCCATCGAATTCTTGAAAAAGCATGTTCAGGATATCCATTCTTCCAGCGGCAGCCTTGTAGGCTTCGGATGATATAGAGTAGGGACGACTTACTATAAAAGTAAAACAAATTTTTAGAATAAATTAATTTTTGATTGTGCTCAATTTTTGCATTAAAAAAAAATTTTTTTTTTAACTCAATTTTCCTTTCATTTGGATAACATTACAAACCAAACGTAATAGAAATTAGAGTAGTACGCGGCATAAAAGTGTTAGATGGATTGTGGACTGCCGTGCACTAGTCTATTTTTTTCAATTTTTAATAACGTGTTTTACTAGTTTAGTAAAATTTTAGAAATTAAAATTAGATTTTTACTTGTGAACCCATTGACAGCAACCACTGCAACAATCAAGTAGACTACAATTGATTTCATATCTTTGTCGTCGTTTAGAAATTTAGAGTCTTGCTTAATGAATTGTGTAAATTGATAATGATTCGGTATGAATTTGAGACTAGTATTTATACAAAATTAATTTTAATAATTGACAACCAGAACAACGTCACAATTGTAAATTAATTCGGTATCTGGTAATCTGGTATCTGCAAGTGAAAACTATCTTGCATGAGAAATTTTTATGAGTGTTGTAAGCATTATCAACTGTAGTTTTTAATTTGTTAAACATGAATATCATTTTCGTTGGATTGAATGGATGGATGTTTTCCTAGCAAACCCAAACAATATTATTAATATTTGTGACAAATTTATTTAAAAAAATTTTGTTTGAGGGATTTAGCATTTGGCGAACTCAATACTTAAACGTTCATATTTTTATTTTTTAAATAGTTTAATGAGCAATTAAGAATTTCGAAACGAATTTTCTTCAGTTTTTTATTATGTGTTGCAAACACATTATAGATCTGTCTTGTCTGTCCGTCTGTGTTCTAACTTTAAAACTAATTGACGGATTGACGGATTGACGGTTTTAACAAATCGATAGCTCATGCACTAGGAACGGACAAATTCGAAGATGAGCCATATCCGTCAACTCTGACCTAGTTATTTTATTTTTCTCCCGAAACTCAATTTTTACCTTATGGGAATTTACATGTTAAATAACTAGAATATTTCGATAACAAATGCATGGATCGATATGGAGTTTTCACTACAAGATAGCTCATGCCTCAAACTCCGACATCACCCGATCTCAGACATTACTTGACCTCGGGCATTACCCGACTACGGGCAATACCCAACCCCGGGTATTACCCGAACCCGGTTATCAGCCGACCTCGACCTTAAAATATGCAAGGCATTACCCAAGCCCGGGTATTACCCTACCCCGAGTATAACCCTACCCGGGCACTACAATATGTGAGGCATTACCCTACCCTAGACATTACCCGACCCAAACATTACGCAACCCTAGTCAATCCCAGACTCCTAAAACGACCCAACCCTTAGCATTACCCGATAACGGGAATTACCTGACCTAGGGCATCACCCGATCCCGGGCATTAGCATACCCCGACCTTACAATATGCCAGACATTAGCCCACCGCAGTACATGACCCGACACCGACATTAACCTACCCGGGGCAAAATTTTCCGCGCTACCTCCCAAAATGCAACCACATCGATCCACCGTTGACATTTCTCCCAGCGTTTTAGTACTGCAACACAAGGTTACTTCGTTTACAACGGTTTATTCAAATTTTTTTTTAAACATTTAAAAAAATATTTGTCAAAAACTCATGTGAGGCTTTCTGGTGGTTAAGACAAGGGTATACAGAACGTATTTTGGGAAATGGTAATCGAAATCGTCATAAGGTGGGTGACGCTAAGTAGAGGAGCAAACTGAAGTGTCATTCTCCTTATGAGGATCTCGATTATCATTTCCCAAATAATGCTCTGAATTTTTATCAATATTTGGTCTCAACAATAAATTAGTACTTATAAAATTATTCAAAACTTCGGCTAAGACGAACAATTTATTTTAATAATATGCTGTTTGCTCAGAATACACATAACGTGAACCTCGGCTAGCACAAGCCAATCATTCCACTACCTCGGAATTAAACCTTTCCACGGTTTACTGTATTCCCTCAAAACCTAGGCAAATAAAGGATGGAATTCTTTGATTCCAATATTAACTTGCTATTTAATTTTATTTCAAAATCACAATGTTTAAATGAGACAAAAAGTGAATAAAAATTGACACAAGTGACCTCCAGATCAGGTCACCAACGTTAACCTTATGGAGATGAAGGAATCTCAGAATGATCCGCTGAACATTATTTAAATGAAATAACAGTTTGTACAAATTGACCTGTGAACTTCAGAGGTTAACAAATTAAATGAAATTTCTGATGCTCCTTTGTAATGGGTTAACTCTTTTCCAACTGGTTATGCAAAAGTTACTAACCCTCCTCCACGCTTGACATCATTGTAGAGCGTAACTTTTTATAGTATATTCACCTGTGTGGCAGGTGTTCATGCCAATATATTTTGCAATGTTGCTACCTCGGCAANTCCTGCACGCTTGACATCATTGTAGATCAACTTTTTATAGTATATTCACCTGTGTGGCAGGTGTTCATGCCAATATATTTTGCAATGTTGCTACCTCGGCAACTTTCACTTTGAATCGGGATATCGTTTGGAATTTATACACTGACGATTATATACAATCTTCCTATAGCCGAGTATGAGAGAAAGGCTGTCAATTTCACTTTTTTATGTTGTAGTCAGAGGGAAGTTGTCTAAGCGTTTTGCACTCTTCTCTCTCAAAGGTAGTGGCGTGAGTACGCTTCTTAGTTATCTTGACTATTAATTCAGCCAGACACTCCACATGTTATTCAAACTCAAATGGGACACCTAGGTCCTGATCAAAGTTCAACTGGAGGTCAACAAAATTTGCCTGCATGTTTGACCTCCAGAGGTCATTATAGTTAACACATAAAATTCCAAAAACTTTGTCCTATTAGATTGAAACTTTCCACAAAGCTAGACATTGACGTCCTGGCCAATGTTGAAATAAGGGTCAAAAAGATTCGATCACAGGTTTGACATCTAGAGGTCATTATAGTTAACACATAAAATTCCAAAAATTTTGTCCGATTGCATTGAAACTTTCCACAAAGCTAGACATTGACGTCCTGACCAATGTT